>JALRMI010000159.1:0-61315 GCA_026120165.1 Leptosphaerulina australis
CCATTGGTTGATCCATAAGGGTATGAAGGTGAGTAGGCCCAATAGTTGGTTGGGGCGGTCCACTCGCCTAGCCGGTCCACTCGCTATGCACTCACGTTATATTTAAAGAAAATGTTCGCCTTGATGTTGTGCTACATAACAACCCCATTTGCAGATGAGCGTCTATGGCATGCAGATGCCTCAACCTGATCACGCTGTTCCCACATTTACATCCATTCACCTCCACTTTCTAACCGTAGTAGTACTCACACACAATGCATTTCTCGGCGTCAGCTTACCCCAATCCTCAGCCATTTCTCTCTCCTGCGTGGCGCACAACTCTTCTTCGCGCAGATGAACTTTGGCTGATTCATCTAGTGTTGATGTTCATAGCGTGGGAGAATGCCCGTTGAGTGCCAAAGATAAAGGAGTATACTCTGCGTGGTAAGAACATCATATCAGGCCTGATTGTAGGTATAATATACTCAGCTGTGAAATGGCAAAGTATTTTGGACATTGTCAATCGACTGCCCGTGAGTGTCGCAGAAGGCTAGTCCACGGTGGCGCAAGGGCACAGTTGTGAAGTTTACATTGATCAAAAAGACTAGATTGTATTGTACCGCAAATCTCCTTCGTAGCAGGGGCTAGCAGCGTCGTGGAAGTCCTCTACTAGCTTGTCGGTTGTAGGTAGGGCGAGCTGCGGTGATACTAGCCAGCGTAGTCGACCGTACGTAGTTCATAGTTGCGCTGCTTAGCTTAGCAATTACCTTATATCGACGTAGCAAAAGTAGTCAACTCTTTCGCCGTAGTGGCCTCATCAATCAATCGTAACTACGAACTACGTACAGTCGACTACGCTGATACTAACACCGATAAACGGATATTAGCAGAAATAGGAGTGGATCTGGTGTACTATGCACTAGACTTACTCCACAGGGAATTTGCATGCAGCTTGCAGGCACGAAAGAAATGATAATTTTCCTGTGTTGCCAGAATACCCGGAAGATATCATCTCTTCTCTGTGGATATAAAGCCTGGAGCACTACAACTGCGTCTGCCGCTCTACTGGGATGGCGCGCGACATCGAGAACATGGATGTCAGTCGACTAGTTTACATATCCACTCCCAGTCACCGAGCGGCTCTCGTTTAACAGAGAAAAACTCGCTCAGAACAGGAATTCGACTTTGTGTGCAGACAGAAAACCAATGTAGGCACTTGCTCCCATTGTGGTGGTGGAGCGCATGGACACCAGGTATTGCATGCAGTCTGAGCCTTCAGGAATAAGCGGGATGGCGAGGCTTAGACAGCGTCCAAATCGAGCGGGCTCCATGCAAGGAGCAGGCAGCCGGTGATCTTGCTTACTCCGTAACTCGCCTTGCTCAGCCTACAGATGCTGCAGTGTCTCCATCTTCAACAAGTCGTCGTTGACCATAAATCCCTGATGACAGCTGTTGCCAGTTTGTCTACCCACACAACAGCCACGACAGTAGTATGGAAGGCCCACATATCCAGGCAGAAACATCAAATGTATGGGGAGATGCAAAGAGAGCAAGAACAGAGGAAACATCGACAGTTTACAGACCGCCTACTTGCGATGATTTGCCGTTAACCCCTCCGCAGCAACCAGCTCGGTTACCGAACAAGCAAAAGTTGGACTTTATTGTTGAAGAAGAGGAGGGATTATCTTCGCCTCCAAAAAGCAAACCTCAGGCGGCAGCTTCGTCGCTGTCAAAACTGCCCTCCTACAAAAACAGACCGGTTCCAGATCTTATCTCGCCTAGAGAAGCTCGAAGGCCTTTCAGGACAGCGCGAAACCCCGGTGCAAGAATGAGACCTGAGCCTGATAGAGTAAGATCAGCAGACAACAATGCAGACTCAAACTATCCACTACCTCTTCATGAACAAGCTTATGGTATGTTTCAAGATCCAGAGCCGACATATAACTTTCCACATCATGAACCACATGGACTCAGACAGGGGCCTTTCGGTTATGCGTATCCGGTATACGAATCCGCTGCGAATGCATTCTCATCTGCATCACATCCCTATCTATCATCCTCTCAGAGAAGAGAGCCTCCTATGCCAACGATGAAACGTCAAGATCATGACTTTCAACATCGACATCATAACTTTTATTCACGTCCGGCTCAGCGAAATGAGCATTCACAAGAACAACCAGCATGGCTAGCGCAGGCACCGCAAGTGGCCCTACAGCCTGCATCACCTGTCATTGCGTCCAGCGAAGCTACGCCGAAAAAAGATATTGACCCTATCGAACTTGTCGAGGACTACTTGGAGTCGTTGAGAAGTAGTAAGGAGAAAGAGTTGTTGGAGGCGAACCGAATCCTTTCCTGGATAGACCAACGCTCAAGGTAAGACTATGAAGACAGTATGATTGATGCTTAGATTGATCTGTTGTAGCAGGAAGAAACCTAAAAAGTACTCAGATGCGCTTGACTTTCAAGTCGCAGACAGCGAATCTCTCGATAATGACCGTGCGGTGCCCACAGTGGTCTCGTTTGCGAGAACTACAGAACGTGCTCAATCAATGTACGAAGCCCCAACACCTACAATCAACCATACAAGACAATCAGACGAGGAAAAAATGACAGAAAGGCTCACGGGGGATTCCGGCGATGTATTAACCGGGAGTCTCTACTCTGATAACACAGTTCGCCCATACGTACCTTCTCGATACACATCGTCAATCGAGCCACCAAAACCAATTATACATGATCCTATATATTCAGACATAGACGAAATCCCGGCCAATAACCAATCAATATTAGATACATCGGATAATGATGGTGATAATAGCTTGTTAGAAGAGATCAATTCTTTACGTCGGGACAACGCCTCACTCAGACAGCAACTGGTACGATCGCCCATGTCTTTCAGTCTTTACTAAACTTAAGTAGCATCTCCAGGACCTTAAAGACGAGAAACGGTTCGGATTCAACATCTTCCTCGCTTACGCTCGATGGAAAAAAAGCTTTCAGAATCGACCAGCCTTGGGGAAAAGGCGCTGCTATTGGACATGTGTTAGTACGGTTTCAGACAACAACAATGTTACAAACTAATTGATCACAGGAATGCGGCGAAGAAATGTTTACAGATCTGCGCCTTACAAACAACAGCGACTGTCAGCGGATGCTTGAGTTTCTCAACAGATCGTCTGACTCAAGAGATCAAGATCAGACTACACCATCCCAACTCGAGGAAGGTATTGCACAGATGAATTACATCACACCAAATCAGAGTCAAAGTAGTCTCGGTAATGGCAAAGCGCCTGTATCCACAGTTAGCTCAGATACCACCTGGGTGGGGTCTAGCGGATCGCAAAGCGCACAGCTTGAACCCAACAGACCCTATACAAAAGCAAAGTACCTCGAGCTATGTGTCAATATTGGCAAGTACAAAACAAAATTGGTCGAGATCCAGGTTACTGCCAGCAACGCCTCGGGGCTTACCATCTGCACTGATGGCCACCTGTTTCGCAAGATCTATACCCGCTACTTCGAACTGCGCAAAGTCTCCTGGCGCCGATTCTTGTACCGACCCGCTGGTATCAAGTTTGTGCATTTCGGTGTACAACAGAACGAGGAGGTAATCTTCTTCAAAGATGACCAGTACCCAACTGAAGAAGTTCTGGCGAAGAAGCTTTATGAGTACGACCTCCAACCACCTATACCACCACCAATGGATTCCAGAACCTTCTTGCATTATTTCTATGAGCACAATGCCCACTCGCAGCTCAGAAGCGCGAAGTTTGTTCATAGATTACCCAAAAAGCTTGGAGAGAGCCTGGTTCGCTCCATTGGGCCGGAAGAGCTTCGAGAAGGTTGGGGGGTCCATATCATGGAGGGACCAAACAAGGTCGCGATATGCTGGATTCTTATGGCTGTACTGGTGGCGAGTCTTGGAGTCTCCTTAGGATATGATCTAATCACCAAGCCAGGAGATAGTGGGTTTGCTATCGGACAGTGGATGGTCGCTGCGCTGACGGTGGCTTTGTCGGCGTTGTACTTCAGTTTAGAGGACGAGGTAAACTCGAACTTCGACTAAGAGTCGCGCTAGAGCTTTTCATCGTGTTGATGTACTAAACGCATTATTTGTATGCGCTTACATTATACCATTCCTCAAAATACTGGTATCTAAACCACCCGCCTATCGCGGAACCGATCATCCCATTGCTTTGATTTACATCATTCCATTAACCAATAACATTCTTATTGATAATGGCCTTACCCGCTCAAAGAATTCGAAAGACCGTACACTCTATCTTTTCTGATATTTTCTAAACTTGTTGGTTGCCATTCGGCAACTGGGCTTCAGAACCCTCCAGTACATATTCCAGGAGTTTTTTTTTGCAGTATTCAAAGTTTAGGCTGGATGATGGGTTTCTGCTGAGCTTGGGCAAATGATTTATAATACAGTCCAGTAACAGTCGACGCGAAAATCGAGTCAGAGGAACAGACCTTGCGCACCTGTCAGGAACTCATCCGTTTCGAATGCTGGCAAAGCACAAAGGATTATTTAGAATGAGTGCTTGAGGCTACTTTAGCTGGGGTCAAGAATTCCAGATGCAGAATTAATGACTCAAATCTCCTCAGTATGAATGTTTTTTCAAATGGTCTTCAGTACATGTGCTGTTTTTCCTTCTTGTAGGAACTTGACAAGCTCATACAACGAGGCTGCCCCTAGACAGTTTGAATTTTTTACAATACCTAAGATATTACTCCACCTATCCTTCACATATGACCATAAGACGATGAAAACAAGTTCTCCTACCTGAGCAGCCGTCTGTCGTGGTACCGTTTCAAAGACGCCGTGATACACCTTCCCGTTTTCGGTATTCACACGTCCCAATGAGCTAAGCCTTCCATGAATCTATTTGCTTCGTGCTCGCAAGAACACCAAGCCGGATGACAAGATCCAGCCCCGGGAGTTGCCGCCAAAACGACAGCCGCCGATCATCTGTTGTTGCCTGCGTCTCTTGTATCTGCTGTCTCTGCCATCCGCAAGCTCCACTCAACCTTAGGAAAGATCATACAACAAAAAACAAAACCGGGGAATATAATCGATTAGGGTGGAGAGGTGAGTCCGCAGCTGGCAGTCGCTTACACGGATAGTTGGCGAATTTCGTACATCTGCCACTCATACCTGGCATCTGCTCAACAATCAAGCGTAGAAAAAAGCATTCGCGCTGATTATGCAGATTATTATGCAGATGCATTCAGACTCTTTTTACTTACAGTTACCTTAGTATACATATGTCCACTATCTCCTATGCTTTTGCTTCCTCGGAAACCTCAGTCTCAGACCCTCATCCCAATCGACAAAAGTCTGGTGCTGATAATCCGGCATGCACTTCACCTTCTCCGGTGGCTTCGCCTCCCACTCAATCTTCCCATCATCCCTTTCATTCGCAACATGTCTCGCTACATACCCCTTGAGCGCCTTGATCTTCCTTGCCGCTTCATCACTATACTCCACATTCACACTCGGCACCACCGCAATTCTGCCATACCCCTTGGCCCACATATCTTTCGCAAACAGTTTCGGCTCGCCCTGGAAGCACTCGCCCGGTCCATGTGCCCTAAACTTAATGTGCCCATCTAACAGCGGCTTCGCCGTGAACGAGGTAACGCCGTTCCAGCACGCAAACACCTGGAAGGGTTTTGCAGAAGCGAGCCGCGCGCGCGCCTTGTCGTCGTTCCAGAAGAGATTCCAGGCAAAGTCCCAGCTTCCGTCCTCGGGGACCTTGAAGAATGTATCGCCCGTCATGCCGCGCGCGATCCAGACGTCGTAGAATGTCGGGTTTTCGCCCACGTACGTCCAGTCCATGGCACATGTCTGGTCGGCTCCTTGCCATTTCCGTTGGTGGAGGAGCTCTAAAATGTCCTCCATGCAGAGCGCGATGTCGTTGAGGAAGATGACGGTAGTGTCTGGGTCGTAGTGTGCTGGGTGGGCAAGGAGGTCCTGCAAGGCGAGGTTCCGCAAGTCCGCGAGGGCTTCGATGCGGTCTTTTCCCGGGGCCGTGGGATTAATGTCGCTTGTTTGGAAGAAGTACTTCACACCGAGGGCTTGCAAGCTGGAACGAAGTTCCTCAAGGACTTCGAAAGTGCCGTCATTGGATCGACCTTCTACGATGGAAAGCACACAGTTCTCCGGACCGAGGAAGGTGATTGTTTCTATAATTGAACCGAGCAATCGTGGGAGCAGGTGGACACATTGGTGTAGATCGAGCGCAAAGAAAAACTTGGGATGCTGCGAGGCTTCAGATTGAACCGGTGGGTCTCCTAGGTAAGAATAACGGTCAAGGTCCGGCTGTGGACACTCCAGACGAGCAAATGTTGAATCGGATGAATTCAAGATGGCATGAATATACGCTGGTGCTTGCGCGAGCAGAGTGTCATTTGCTTTCCTTGGCAGACCAGTTGGAGCTGTGGCGGGCGAAATGGTAACATGCACGCCACCCGATTCCCCTGGTAATTGTGAGCTCTCCATGTCATTCAACGAAATCAGAACAAAGGAATACGGACCCGCTGAAGGGGGATTGAGGCTCCCAGTGCTAATGGACTGTATCTGTAACACATGGTCGCTATACCGGACGAAACCGAATCCAAGAAAGAGAAGGAAGATGGTTGCAAGTAACGCAATGGCTTTGAAGAGCGATCGCAGGTTTTTTAAATTAGCCATGGAAGAAGCGGACGACCTCAATTGCCAAAAAAGAAAGGTTGGTTGTGTGAGGGTTCTCACAAAGAATCACCTACATGACCTCGAAGGAGTCGAAGGTGACTGCAGACCCGAGCGACTGTGCCGCTTGGTACTAAGTTTAATGCAGAGCTGCACGTGTGCGTGCAAGGAACAAGCATACTTGATCCACCCGTTATCTTCAAGCACAATTTCGCTAAACCCAAAAGATAAGCAAGCGCTAAGAGAACGTATCATGTAGCGTTGTTTGCCAACACTCCATACGCGCTTCCAGATGAACGGACGACTGCATGAAATTGTTGTTCCTGTGTATTTTGAGACCTAGGAGACTGCGGCGCAGTCAGGGGAACCAACAATCATGTATTGGGGTTTCCATCCTGCCTGTGAACTTCGCACACTACCGTCACTTGTTCTCACACCCGTTTATACCTAGTGTGATGTTTCTCATTGACTGTCTCTTCATCTTGAGCATAGCGACAGCTTCGCATGCGGCAACCTGTGGATACCAGGATGGCAACCCCCAGAGTGCCCGAACAGCACAGTCTGGCTACGCATGCCGTGTGGATACCGCAAATGGATTATGGGGGTTCTGTCCAACAACCGTGGTATCAGCGAAAGATTGTGGTCTAGCCGGAGTATGTGTGGACAGTCATTCTTGCACTGAGGGTTGTGGCCGCCTGTCTGATCGAGCAGATATCACCACTTTTTCATGGTCAGTCATTCCATAGCCTGCCAGACGACGGAAGTGTTTCTGGGGCTAAGAATAATTAGCGAACGTTCACAGTTCTGTTCCACTGTGCTGCTAATCAATGGCCCTGATCAGTCTTTTGAGTACATTGCTTGCGGAGCAAAAGCTCAAACCGATAGGCTTTTCCCAGTTCCAAATACCGCGGAAGCAACAACAACAACACCGTCGAGTTCCACGTCTGTACCCAGCAGCTCTTTGAATCGTTCGGCTTCGCAACCGACAGCCACAGTCGTAGAAACATCTTCCTTACCTACATCGAGTTCTAGTTCTGTTATGAATTCCTCATTCACATCTTCGACATCAGACCCAATCCCTACTTCCTCTAAGCAAGAGTCAATGAACCTTGGAGCTATAGTGGGAGGAGTCATTGGGGGCCTTACCGTGATCTGCTTGACGATTCTTGGAGTCGTACTCATACGACGTAAGCATGGAGTTAAGGGACAAGCGATGTCGCCTCCAGGCCATACTAATCACGGCCGGAACAAATTCGCAGACGATGTTACGCCGCTTGCGCGTAATTCGGGAGATGCCAAGAAGAACTACCACTGGAGTAGCAGTCATGATCTGGCCGAGATGTACAGCGGACATCACGTCAATATGGAACCCGTTGAGCTCTCGGGACATGTGCAATGTATGGATACTCCAAAGGGAACTAAATGAGAATTATGAGGAGAAGAACTCGACCAGGTTTCGTTAAAGTAGAGCATCTGAAATTCCGGTATCGGACCAGTGCTGTTCGAGATGCGACGTGCCATATTGTACAGCGGCTTGTTGACAGGACCAGCAAAGGGAACCTGATACTCACCTTCGCCTTGTCAGGTCTAAAGTTCGGGTAATTGATTCTCGGCTACGAGGGGCCGAATGTACTAGAATGAATTTGTGTATCCGGGATTTCCTCGTTGGATTCTTTCGTGCTCCAGAGTTTGCCATTACATTGACCCTCATCATCGTCCATGGCGCAAGCGATTATACGAGGCGTCGCTCAATAGATACTCTTGTCATTCAGCAGGTTCTATAGCAGCTTTGTGCATATCTCGGAGTAACACACTCGAGCCAGGTAACATGGCAGGCGGAATGGATGCTGCGGGCTGAGTTGGGACGGAATGAGAAGGGCAGAAGCAGATTGATGGCTTTAATGTTGTATTTGTAGCGAGGTGTTAGCAGGACGTTAAACACGTGTATGCGCTTGCTGAGCTGTTAATTCCTTTTGTATTGTTCTATGTTGTGTCTTCTTCAGAAGAGGGGTAAGTCCTCTTCTCTATCGAGATAGCATGGTTTGCTGAATGCGCTAGGCTAAACTATTCACCCTGTTCCCACGCGAGGGTTGTGCCAAGTTCATCGGACAAGAGAGTAGCGTCAAAGTCGCCAGTTCCAGTGAAATGATATTCTAATCTTCAGAAATGATGTATCTGCCCCAAGATTCAGAGTTATGGTATCAATCCATTCGCTTTGACACGTACTGTGACAGGAAGCCAGCCAAGCTTCACCTATTGTATGTTTTTGACTCCTTTTTTGTTTGAAACCCCCTCTAACTTGTGATGCTCCAACGTACCTGGCAACGCATCAACGCGGATATAGCGCTCATGAACGCTTTGTTTGTGATGCAGCATTATGGGCTCTTTTATGAATATCACTCAGCCTACATCCACATGCCGACAGGCAAAAATCTAGGCTTTTTAATCTTTCTTTTAAAGCTATCTGCGGTATCTATCATTTGCGTTCACATCGTCAACAAAATAGTTACAGATATGATTTTGTGTGTGGTTAAAGCGGTCAGTCACTACGGGTCTTCCACGACGGAAGTGCTGCCGTTACAGTTGCCCATAATCTACGGATATTTCTATAATTCAATTTATTATATTGTACTTACGCACCACGTGATGTGTATGATGTGGCTGTACGTCTCGTATTACGGCCTGTTGGACGCACTGTACCGCACCAAAAACGTTTGGATTATGATTTATATCATGGGTAGAGTGCTGTGACTGCGTGGTAGAGAGAGGATTGGATAGCCTTGGTGGAGTAATTGCTTGCGTTCTACCTCGCGGCTCGTAGGTTGATTGGAATGTGATCGTAGGGTGCCTCAGTTAGCTCACAGCTGATTGATCCGCATGACTGGAGACGTGTATCTATCTCAGAAATGAAATTAAAATACTGGGATGACCTCGTAGAGTACACCATAATGGCCGAATTTACCAAAGTCTTAAAGGCAATCAGTCGCAAACTCAAGCGGCCCAATTGTTACCCTTCACTCAGTAATTACTGCTCAGTCAGCCGCGAGATATTCTTTAACTTGCTTAGGTACACGATAATAACACGAAAAGAGTGTTAGTAAGCAATAATTTACAGCAAAGATCAGTCGCTAAGCAATTGTCCCGAACGTTCACCCGTGTATATCTCCCCTCTTCACTTACTATCAATCAGTGTTAACCATATCAATATTCTAGTCCCAAAATTGGTCGGTTGACTCCAAACCAACCAATATAATCAATAATATTTAGGAGAATTGATTACTGACAACTTTGATTCAGACTTGACGTTGGAGCTGGGTATTGGGAAAGGTTGCGCTTGAGGTTCTCTGCGTGGAGGCTTGGATCTGCAACATCAGTAAGTGCTGACATTGTGGGAGGCCAAGCATTGAATGCTGGAATAGATGTGAGAGAGCTTTTGGTTGTGAATCTATTATCATTAACACTAACTATATACGGAGCGAGTGACCAAACAATATCGCCGAGGCCAATAGGGTATCGAGAAAATCCAATCCAAAAGTGATCCGTCATAATATCGAGAGCTGTAGAAATGTATAGTCAAAACACGCGTGAATCCTCGTCAACCTTCCTCTTTCGTAATGAGTGGAAATCGTGGTAAATCGACGTATGACCGTCGATGGGAAACGTGTTCATATCTACATGTTCTCGATGACCCTCGAGTTGATTGCGCTCTGGAATCCATGGTTGCCATGTCCGTACTCCTGCTCTGCAGAGCTATGGATGCCCATGCTGGAACCGGCGTTGTAGTTGCTCGGCCCCTCGCCGGCAGCATCAGCTTGTGCGAGCGCGCTCTGAACGGTTTGGTTCTGGGCTGGTAGGAAGATAACCTTCGAGTTAGCAGTCTTGGCCATGGCCTGCATGGCCTCGAGGTATCTGATCTGCATGGCGGGAGCAGAGGAAAGAATGTCGGCAGCCTGGCGCATGAGCTTCGCAGACTCGACTTCGGCACGAGCAGCGATGACCTTGGCTTCTCCAGTCCTCTTGGACTGCGCGGCCATGGAGAGCGAATCTTGCAGTTCTTGATTGAAGATCAGGTCCTTGATGAGCATGGATTCGACTTCGACGCCCCAGCCGGCGGATGTCTCTTCGATGATCTCGCGAATCGATTGCGCGATTTCTTCACGGCGCTCGATGACATCCTGAAGAACACGGGCACCGACTACGTGACGAAGGGTAGTTTGGGTGCGCTCGACAAGCGCCTGGCGGATGTTGGAGATGCTGAAAGCAGCCTTGTGCGGCGAAGTGATGCGGTAGTAGATGACTGAGGTGAGCTGCAGAGACACGTTGTCCTTGGTCATGCACACCTGTTTGGGAACTTCAACAATCTGGATCTTGACATCGACCTGAACGAGCTTCTCAGACAGAGGGTTGATGTAGACAAGACCTGGATCGACGGCGCGTGCGAAACGACCAAACTTGGTGACGAGGCCAACATTTCCCTGGTTCACGGGCTGGTATGGGTTTGGACAACAGACGCAGCAGGGAATCGCACCGAGAGTACCAACAATACTACCAAGAGTATTTATCTGGATGTGGTGTGAGATAGGTTTAGATGCAGTCAGGTGTTCAACTTACCATTCCACCGTACCAGCCATGGCTGTCGGCATCAGCGTCATCTGGTTCGATGACCCTCGCATAGCTGGGCTGAAGATCCTCACGTCGAGGAGGTTGGACCTTCACAATCGGCTCGTTAGGATTGCGGGTGGCTCCAGTGCTGCCGGTGCCATTGACGGGCATTGGGGCTTTGCCATTATCTTCCATGGTTGTCGTGGCTGTAGAGGTACTTTTTCTATCTAAGATGGGTCGTAATGAGGATGTAGTTGATTCAGCAACGGTGTGTGAATCGTTCATATGGAATGGCACCATTTCTGGAGAACGGCTGCTGCTTTATACATCTAACACTTTGACAAGTGTTGCGGGGAAGCTAGTACTACATAGTGAATCCCTGCACTTACATCTGCCTTGCGCTAAGACCTTGGCCACTTTGGAGGCTGTGCTGGAATAGCGCGATATGGAATTTTACAGTCACTACAGTTACAACAGTTGCAGCATTTCCATCATCATCACCATCATCATCATCATCGTCATCTTTTTACCGGCTGAAGTATACCAACATGTATCCTGCGACTCCTACTGCGATTGCCTCATCGCTGTCGTTTGTTCTCAATCGTCCATGTCAAACTTTCATTGCTCCAGCATGGATTACCATCACTCACCTGAGCGCCACATGAGATCGGCACAGCAACCTCAAGGCCACCCATCAGCGGTCTCAAGCAGCCCACAAGTCGGTTAACACGGTTGCCCTAACCGGACCAACCCCAAATCGGCACCGGTGTGCTTGTGACGTAGTCAAATCTTTGAAAGTCTGCCTCACTGATCCCGGGAGAATTATATCCTCCACACACACCTTGCCTAGTAAATATTCGCAGCATCTTTAACGACGATGCGTCAACGCCTCCCGCTTTCGGTAAGTCGAAGGGTATCACGCGCTGCAGTAGCGCTACGGTTCGAGTGTATCTCCAGCGCTTTGGATTTAGCTCAGCCTTACCAGTGGCGGAGCATCGAAGTTTGGAAGCTTCAAAGAAGCTTGTAAGGCTCATGTCTGTTTGCGGGCATAACACGTTTCTCGACGGATTACTGTAGGGCTGCAGTGTCGGAAATGGCAAGGGTTGAGCACAGTGGTAACAACGGCACAGTCGCGCCGACGATCTTACAGGCTCATGTGTTGGCGTGCCTGATGTGGTAATCTACGAGGCTGTACACCTGTATTGCTCAGTGTCTGACCCCATTGTTCCCATGATCTTCAGCGGTACGCAGGATAATTTCACTTCCTCTTGAATCTGCCTGGTAGTTGCCACGTAGATTGAGAGCATATCGCTAATATGCTCAAGATCGCATCCTTCGTATTGGCCTTGGACCGGTGAGTGGAGCCACAAACGAGAGCATTGCTTGGGACCATAGTTGCACTACCTCTTTGAGGCCCTTTATCACGACTCAAACCCAATGCCCCACCGAGCGGCTTGTGTTGTTCATTTTTTCTCTCTGCGGATTATATCTGACAAAAATACGGCGTTGTTCGCATAGCCCGAGGTATCAACTCGGACACCAACTTCTCACCAAAGGACAAGCCTTCGCCGCACCGCAGTCTCAGATGTGTAGGCGCGCCACTCGACCAGAATAGACTGTAATCGAAACTGTGCACGATCGTGTCTCAACTGAGCCTCCAAACCAACAAGTTGCGCCATGTCAGATTCTGCACCTTGTTACACGGCGCTTGAGATCCTTCGGATCTGTAGTGGTTTCCAGTTCTCCGTGTCCGTTCATGTCATTGCAGCAAAATGTTTGACCGAGATTCTCCCTTTTCCCGTTATCACAGGGTTTCCTATTGCAATTAACCACTCGCTCTCTCGACCCCTTGAGAACCTGCACATGGCACAATAATTATCAGAATAGCGCAGCGGCAGAGGCTTTCCAAGCACTTTTCGACAAAGTTTTGACTGTGTTGAACTGACTGGCTAAGGCTTTGGTTCTGCATATCCGTCGGGATCGCTTGCTCTACAGCTCCAGAGTGAATACATCTACATTGCTATGCGAACACATAAACGAACTAGAGTAAAATTCTTAATCCAGCTTGTATGATTGAAGTTCTTCTTGAGTATGATACCAACAGCTAGCTCTTCTGAAAATAGGTACACGATATCTGGCGAGTACACGATTTATGTGCTAAGGGCAAAAGCGTCTTGTAACGCCGATAGGAAACGCAGTCCAGTCGTGGAATTAGCAACGCAGAGATCGTCCATCCATATGAGAGCCTCTGAAGAAGACGCAAAACAAGACAAATGAGCATTCCTCCGTGGTTGCCTATCGGCTCCCGACGAAGTCAAGAACATGTTCACGCCTGAACAACTATGAGCCAGCTCCTGACAGCGCGTGCATGGCACCTGCTTCACAAATACCACCAAATTCCCTGGCAGCAAGCCCGTCACGTCAAGTATCCACCAGTGAGACAAAAAGCTTGAACTCACTTCATTCGTTTTGGAATTACTCTGGGCACTGCCTCACAGCACTTGCGAAAGCCAGAGATCAATACAATGTAGCCAAGTTCAGTAACGAGCTGATGATTGAGGGTGGTTGTGAACAGATGTTTAGATTTTCTACTGCGCCAAAGATTTCACTGCACAATTGCTGTATCGGTATTGCTGCGCTTGAGCACCTCATACGTAGCCGCATCAATAATCCGTAAAATCATGTGGAGAAAAGTGTTCTATAATACTCCACTGGGAGTGCAAGCTATGAAATTCAGACTGCAACCCACTGAAAAGAGAGATCCACTAGTCAAGCCCGGAGCTGTCGGCGGTATGCAGGAGGAAATTGACAGATGAGAGGAGCCAAGTCACACATAGAAACGAAAGCTGGATCAGGTCATGAACAAGAACCGAGAGAGGACAGAATGCGAACTGGTGGGGCTTGCAAAGCGATGGCGAGAACCACAACGAGCCACCAGCGCGATGAATGCAGTAGCTAGTCTTCTTTAATCCTACACGCGGTTAGTTAAGTACTCCGGTATCGCTCATTTCGCCTACCACTTCTTGAATCGTACAGCGTACTCCCCATTCTCAGCCTTATTCAGGCGCGCTCTTCGTACTGTGCCCATGCATGCTCCCCACGTGAGCACAACCGTAACGTTGCAGCAAATGAATAGCGCTGGGTTCTTTGGGGCGCGCTTAAGGAGATTGTCGACCATCTTAGTGCCTGTGGGTGATTTGACAAAGTACAAGCGATAAATGTAAACCGGCCGTGATGGGTGCAACAATGGAAGGGAGAAGTGAAGTGCAGGAGGCGTGAATACTAAGGTGCAGTTAACGCCCGCTAATGCAGAGCCGCTGACCTCATTGTATTCCGCGGACACGACTCTGGGAGCACACATCGACAATTTAATGTCATTTCATCTTAAAGGATTAGAGCAAATTTGAACAGCACCAGTTGGATATCATCCAAGGCAGAAGCTTGGTATTACCCATTATCGCTAGTGAAATGTCCATGATGTCTACCCGGACACCTTTTGTTAAGACAAAAAGTGATACCATAATGTGTCCCAGCGTTGATAGGTATAAATACCTTCTCAACACCTGTTTGTATCTCAGTAGAGCCAGAACTTGAAGCAATCTTGTTGCATTTCTCCAGAGAGCTTTACAAATGTCCATTTACTAATACCTTTGCGTGAGACCTTTGTTGGAAGGGCAGTCTGGATGTTATCACACTACTCCAAGCCTGGGAACATGGAAGTGTACAGCCGCTCATCCTTCCAGATGCCCTCTCTGAACAACCTTTCAATCCTGCCGAGGGAACTGGGCCTGTCCTCTCCATCACTCAGCCAATGCCCATAAGCAGATGGTGTAGTGGGACAAAGCCTATAGCTTCCACGCAACGACATTGCACCCTCTGCAAGTGTCTTCCAACCACCACTTATCATCTCAACAGCATCACCAACCACCCTCGAATTCCTGGCTGTGCAACCGATATTGGCACATTGTTCTTCCATCATCACTGTTGGCGGCACTATCTGCTCGAGGATTGACCGTCCGTGTATGCTGTTTAGCCGCTTGTCGAACCAAGCTAGACAGACCTTATATTAACGGGAGGACATGAGCAGCAAAATTCTGTGAAACACTTGGTCACTTTCTGATTGAGTATATGAATCCCATGTGCCTGGCCATAACATGGGGTACCCCGTGACAATAGAAGTTGATCGTTCGTAGTGCGCATGGTTGGTAGTGCTGGGCTGATCGCAGCACTGACTACATCTGATAATTATGTGATGACGACTATTTGTGTTTCTACGGCGAAAAGTAAGACAGTATATCTTATGCGACAGAAGTTGGTGTTGGAGTGTGTGAGAGTACGAGATCGATGCAGCGTTATAGAACAATGCAGAATCTAGTCTTTGATTGCTGTGGTTATTTTAAGAAACATTTTCTCCTGATCTTTTGGGGGGTTTGTCACAATGTGAAGGGATCTTTCACTTTTTGCAGGCACGAGCGCTTTGACTCTAGTTGCATGTACAAGCCAGAGCAAACCGTTTGCTTGATGCTGCCCCCTCCCCTCTTCTTCCTCCTCCTCCTCCTCCTCCTCCTCCACCACCGCCAACGCTGCCGCCTCAAACTCACCCTACCCGACTGACTAGTGTAAGCGTGCGAATGCCAGCCTTCGCCCCCAGGATCTGAACGTACAACAGTGTTTCGAACCCTTTTAGGATGGTCCAACAACATGGATTACTAGGCCTCCCTGCCGAGTTGCAACTCCAGATTGCTGCATATCTGATCGGCGGTGTCAAGGACTCTCATCGCATTAACGATGTATTAAGTGTGGCCCTAACCTGCCGTCAACTTGCATCAGCTGCGAGAGAAGCATTATGTTTAGCTCTGGTTTTGCAGTCGAGCAAAGTTCATATGTTACTCCGTTTCCTCTTCAAGTATCCTGACTTGGCAAAGAAGATCAAGAGCCTCACGATTGAGACAAGGGAGACGCGGAAGGACAAGGCTTCTCCAGTGCTTATCCCTCATCTTGAGTCAAATACGCTGAGTCACTGCAAGCGACACATCCGAGCCTTGCCCATCCAAAGGTATGCACAGGACAACACTATCGCCTTGCTGAACGCCGATCGTTTTAAAGACCATGGAATCTTACTCTGTGTTCTTCTCACAATGCTTCCGCAGCTCGAGAAATTATATCTTGGTGGATCGATACTCCTCAACTTTCCACTTTTTCGCAACATGATCCCCAACGAGCCAAGTGATGTATGGAAACAAGACTGGGCAATGGGTCTGGACATGAGCTGGGTCGTGACGCTCATCGGACCCAAGCTCACAGCCCTGGAGCTTCCCATTGACCTCCGTCGCAACCCTGAGGACAGCTTCTGGTGGCCACTGAGTATATATCAGATCCCAAAGTATTTTCCTAACCTCCGCTGGTTGAGCTTGCCGCACATGGTCGCCACAGAAGTTACGGAAACAACATGCCTGGATATTATTCCACGCGGTCTCGAGACCTTGATTCTGGCAGATGCTAGATGCCACTGTTTCGAGAAATTCTCCGAAGGTCTAGTAGATGGAGATATGGTGCTATTTCCACGATTATCAAAAATTGCTTTGTACCACCGCTACCAAGTCGTGCCCACCGACGAAGCTGTTACCAAGGCACTTGCAGGTGTAGGCATTGAGGTATTAGACTACATTCCAGATTGCTGTCTGCGATCAGGGGACGAATTCTACCATCCCTGGAAGTATACGCCTGCCGAGCTTGATGCTCTAGCGCATAGCAGGCATACTGGCTATGCGACCGAGTGGAAGCGAGCCGGCTGGCAATGTGACAGCGATGAGGACTAGACAAGGATTAGACAATAATCGGGATAAAAGTTATCCTGTTCGGTAAATGTACGTGGAGGACACTGGAAGCATGCAAGATGGTTGGGGTAGGAGATTAGGAGAAGGGATGTGCCGGTGTTACGTCGGATAAATGCTTACCCGCTTTGGTACAGGGCAGAAGCAGCTAACATCCTTGGCAAAGGAAGGCACGATCAAGAACAACATGCATTTCTCGTGTGCCTCAAATTGGATTCTGCACACACAGCGAGTCCGTAGTGTCTCGTAAAATGTCAAGATACAGACTAGGGAGCAGCTCAATCAATCATAATCGCACTATAAACGCGTCTCTACCGATCCAGAAGACCGGCCTAAGCATGCTGCCTTCTCGAGGAAGCACCAGAAACTTGGACATATCAAGAGTACCTACGAATGCCTTCATGGTACCGCGCACAATGCCAAGCTGAAGGCTCTCGAAGCATCTCGTCATCCATGTGTCCAGTCTTTCCTGCCCACACAAGCTTGCTATCACAGTACACTCAGGTTCCCTCCCAGCCTAGCCTGGTGACCGTTGCATTGCAGGATACGCGGCAGGTTCCGAGACTGGAACTACAACTCCACTCACACCATGAATGAACGCATGGAGCTCACATAATGACTCATTGGTCAGGAACAAACGCTGAAGTGGAGGTGGGTGTCTGTTTCGAACGGAAGGTAGAAGAATAGGGTTACATAGTGCAACAACATGTAATACTTAAACATTCGTATTCGCCTTGTCCAGCCCTGCTCGCAATAGCAGTCCTAGCATGTACTGCTTCATTCTTGTGTAATCTTTATGGTCATAGGTGTTGGAAATAGAATATTCAACTTCCACTATACTATCAACACAAAGGCAAGCCAATCATGGGCAAGGCCAATAGCACTTCTCTAGTCTTCATCCAGTCCTCTTCTGCAGATATATCAAGTGAACTCAAGTTCGCCACACTCTAACGCCATGCTCTACGTGTCACTTGAAAGCAGACACGGAACCAAACCCAAGTCCCAACAGTTACAAATCCTTTAGTTGTGTGCGCGTGCAAATTTTATCTAAATGGCGCCTTTTGATAACGCCAATGCCATGTGGTAACGACGATGGAAGAATAGGAAGAAGCAGAGGTATATACAACAGTCAACAGTATGATAGTTTACCAAGTTTCCTGTTTGATGTTAGCATTGGTACGCACACAAGACGGAGAAGTTGAACTTACAGCAATGTACTGGCCATCGTTCTTCTTATTGGCCCAGAACTCCTGAGCTTCCTCTCTGCTGAGGTTGCCCTTCTGCATGGTGATGTCGATGAGAGCTTCCTCGACTCCCTCGCCCATTCCCTTGCTGCTACCACAGACAAAAATGCGGCCATCGAGTGCGTTGATGACGAACCAGACAATATCGGCTTGCATGCGGACCTCATCTTGAACATACTTGGCCTCGGTCTGACCGCTGGTACGACTCTTGCGGCTCTGCACAACCTTCTTTATCTCGCGCTCATGATCGCCCAGCTCACCAGAGTATAGCTCATCCAACATGGAGTCGCGGACGCCCTGGATCAGCCAGATCTTGTTGGCGCAGTTGGCGTTCTTCAGCCTGTTGAGGATAAAGCCTCGGAAGGGAGCCATGCCAACACCAGCACCAATGAGGACCATTGGGCCTTCACCGCCAAACTGTTTGGACAACGGGTTGGCCATGAGACCACGGAACATAGGAACGCGGAGATCCAGGATGCTGCGCGGGTCAATGCCTTCGCTCTCGGCCATGATGAATTGGTGGGCGAGGCGCTCCATGAAGCCACTGCCAACACCAGTGCGCGTGGCACCAGGAGCGTGCCAATCAGGTGTTTCGTGGATGGTGACAGCCATCTCGATCAGACGGCGCGTGCCAGGTAGGCCAGGGCGGGCGGACGAGATGTGAGGGTCGTTGGAGAGCGAGTAAAACCGTGGCATAAGCTGGGTAAGGACGGAGAGGAGGTGCGGTAGTGGGGGCTTTGAGGACGGGAACGCGCTGAGAATCTGAGGGATGGTGAGGTGGGAGGTAGTACGAAGGTCGCAGAAGGCTGCCTGACCCTGAGCTGAGCAGAGATATTCGAGGATCTTCTTCTCGTTGGGTGCATCCGCGTATTCGGCCATAACACGGAGAAGGTTCTTGGTCGGTGGGCTGGACTGAATGTCTGTACACCAAGTAAGTAGCTCGCGACGTGTGGTAACCAATTCGCGGGGCTGATCCTCTCCCCAAATCGTGGGCCATCGTCCGGTCTTGGTCTTGAGCGTGACGGGCTTGTCACGAACGAACTTTGGAACACCGAGGAGATCGAACATCTCATCGACCATTTCCGAAGCATTGGGTGGGCAGATTCCAATGGCACCACCGACTTTGAAGTCGACACCACCTTCATCGGGATAGTCTGTCACGTCGATGTCGAAGTGGATCGTCCTCTTCTCGGCACCAGGCTTTGTCAACTCGCGGGCATGGTACAGCGGCGCAGAGTAGACGTCGTATGGCGGGTGCGGCTGGACGTACTTGGGCGGTGACTTGTGGACCTCGGAGACATGCTTGACTTGCGTGGACGGCAGGTGCTCGAAGGACATGTTGACTGGCGGCAGCGGTGTGGTGTCGGTAAGCTCACTGTCGAGAGCAAGGGGGCCAATCTTTAGGTTGAGGCTCTTGAATGCAGCATTGTCAGGAATGACAACCGGCACGAACGAGGAGGACGACGTGTCTGGTTGGAGCGTCTTGAGCAGACAACAGCCTCCACCACAGCACTGGCTGATGAGCTTAGTGGCTGTCTCGCCGCTGCCCAGTATCCGTTGAATGTCTGCCGGGCTGTC
Source organism: Leptosphaerulina australis (assembly GCA_026120165.1). Classification (NCBI taxonomy): domain Eukaryota; kingdom Fungi; phylum Ascomycota; class Dothideomycetes; order Pleosporales; family Didymellaceae; genus Leptosphaerulina; species Leptosphaerulina australis. The sequence goes on from JALRMI010000159.1 coordinate 19,938, forward strand.
TGAGATGAGAGTGGTAGAGGCGCGTCGAGGGCGCGTCTGGCCGTTGAAGTTAACAGCCGCGGTGGGAAGGTCTTCCAGCTTATCGACGATCTCCTCAACAGCCTGGTCAGGCTCAGTGTTGGGCGTCATGGGTGCCTCAGAGTCGTCGCTGCTATTCTGGCTCCATAGTATTGACTCACCCGACGACTTGGGCGATGTGTGCTCAGGCTGGGCAGGAAAGCTTGTCGGCTTGAGGACAAGCTGAGGGACTTCGCGCGGCTCGCAGGGAATTGGGTCGCTAGGGTGCGAGGTTGCTGTAGTAGGGAGTTGATGCTTCATTGCGGCGGTTGAGGAAGTCATGAAGCTGTGTGGTGGTGGTGGTGGAAGGAGGAAGGCGGATGGGCGTAATGAAGACGCAACAAAGGGGGCTATTAAGAGTCGTCATGGTTAGCACGGCCTTACTCAGAAACTGAATATTATCATCAAGCAATTGCTGTAACGCGGGGAGATGTGCATTGTATTTCAAATTGCTTGTGTAAGCCCTCGGTGCGCGGGGTTGTGTTTCTTAGCTTATCTGATGGAAAATCCAATAATTATCAGATGGTGGGATCAGGTATGCCGTACCTCTTTGGTGTGGCTGCACGTGCCTAAATGGCAAACGAACGCAAGAGAATGACAGCCGCCTTGTCGTCTGCAATATTGTGAGGGTCGACACGGTGAACAGGGTTATGCGTAGTTGTTTGCGGTGCGGTGCAAAAGAGTCGAGATTTGTGGAAAAGATGTTAGGAGTGGGTGCAGGATGGTGACGGCACTGTGGGCGCTGCGCTTCTAAAACTGTGCCGATCGAAAAGCCCGTCTGGGAGGCTGAACCATCATCTGTGCTCGATCGGGTAAAGTAGGATTGATGGAAAGCGGGCGTTGCTTCCGCGGCGCGGCAATGGAAGTCTGGTTGGGCAAGTTAACATTTACTTTCTTCCAGCCCGGCAACTTATCTGCTGAATGCGGTTGAGCTAGCCTCCGTCCAAAAATTCATGTCCTGATCTCAGCCATGTTGCTAGCCGCGGCGTTCCACATTTTCACCGCCCTGACAAAACGCTATTTCCAGAAGCTGAGGGGTGCGGCGGTGCGGCGGAGCGCCTCTCTGCACATGATGGCGCAGGGCCGAGCTACTGTCAGATCTCACCCTAACAACGCCGGTATCTGATAATCAAGAGCTCCAACCTTGGCATCGTGATCGATGCCATGTTTCCTTGCCGAGACCACGAGACCCCATTTCTTTGCCGCGCTGTAGCGTTGGCTTTCCGTGGCAGCACTATGTGTGGATTGCGCTGGCATCGTGACCTTTCCCGGTTCCATCCACCCATCGCAGCATGTCCTTCCTCTGCTGTAGTGTCGAGTAGATCTGCTGTAGTGTCGAGTAGAAAGTATCAATGTGCATACGACGCAAACCCCCATTACGTCGTCCAGGTACGTAGTCCGGATACGTCGTCAGGAATGCAGAGCTTCGGACTGCCTTCCTAGATCCAGCTCTCCCACCGCCAGCAGATCAGATTCCCCATGCGTCTATACGGTTTTGAAGCATTCGATCCAATTCACTTTTGCAACGGTGCATGGATGGCTTTGCATGCAAGGAGGTGACAACAAACATGCACAAGGTCTATCAGCTACTGTCACTCACAGTTTAGCCGAGGCTTTGTCTTCTAACGGTCGGTAGCGGGCCCACACGCTCATCCAAGGCTGCTTGTTTTTAAGCTCGTTTTCAAGCTCGTTCTTAAGCTCGTTTTTAAACCTGCAATTCTATATACTGCACAGTCTTGATTCTCGGTGATTATACCATATGATTTGCCACGGTCGACTGCGAGAACTCTCTCCCGTCTCGCAACTTTCCCTTTGATGGCCTGCAAGGGGATATCATCGGGCATCTGGACCGCGCTAGCAAAGTTATCAGATCGTACCAATGTTACCATCTGATAAGAGCGACATCGGAGGCTTGCAATCACGGATTGTGGGGTCGGCTATTGCGTGCTGGTACCCACTTGACTTTGCCTCCTCCTTATCTGATTGTTTTTTAGGTAAAGATCGATTATCATCATGATCGACAGCTTCCTACTGGAAGCCAGGCAGCCTGGCCCACTATCCGATGCCCGTGATATGCGTATACATCCTACGATACTCAGCGTCATCATCTCAGTACGCAGATCTTCGCGGCTCCAGGATGGATATCAGCACATGTGTACTGTTCCAAGGATACAGCCAAGCCAGGTTTCGTCGGTCGTCAACTACCAATCGAAGAGAGCGACTTGAAGACAAAGCTATATCCGGCCTTCTGGAGGACCACTCAACAATGTTGCAGGAAAGCAGTTTGCATTCGCTTTTCACAAACTCTTCATGCTGCAGTCTTGAACTAGAGACCAATAACTCTTGTCCACCATGCATTAGAATTGATTGTGTTGTACATTCTGCAGTTCTGGACCACATCGACTACTTGCAGTCCTTCAATTGATTGCTTCTCTCGCCAGATAGTTGGCCTATCTATGTCCCGCTCCACGTGTCATACAACGGCCGCCATGATACACCGTCAGCTTTCCCCAATTTTTGACACGTCTTGGGCAGGCAATCTCCTTGACAAAATGCAGGTACGTCCCACCGGCTGGCAAGCTGCGAGTGTCGACAACCTGACGAACATGTTGACAGCAAACTGGGCCGTATGTTGTACGGTGCGTGACAATTCCTAAGTCAGAACACCTTGCGCTCCGTACGGTGACATTTCTGCATGGTCCACGAGTATGGCCAGTACTGCGCCGCGAAAGGGGTCGTTAGCCACTGAGTGGTGACTATCAAATTCATATACTCGTTGAATACTGTCACCAAACCCGTCTGCTGGGGAAATCTTAATGCTATGGGCTGTCTCGTTTATAAACCAAAGCACTCCCTGAAGTAAACCACAAGAGCACTCTACATGCAATGTTATTAGCCATTCGCCATGGTAAAACTTTTCTCATCCACATAGTTGCAGCTTTCCCACTTCTTCAATCAACTCCTCTTCTACGCTACTCTGCTCACCCCTCGGACGGAATGCTATACCCTCACACCCTCCCCCTTCATCAAAATTTACTCCCAAGATTTTCTCTGCAACCCACATTGCTGTCTGAGCATGCAGACTTGGTCTCATCTTCCTTCCCTCAGTTCGGCCACCATCCACGTAACTGCTTCCCTTGGCAAGTGCCTGAAACACAACCAGTTGATCCCTCATCCACTCATCCACACAGCCACCGTGCTCAATCTCTGCTATCAGGTCGTCGGAGACTTTCTTGACAATTTTTGAAATGATTCTGCCAGCGTTGCCAGCGTAAGCACCTCCATCGTAGAGCCAGTCACGTCCAATCTTTATTCCTGTTGAGGTGGTCGCTACGAGAAGGAGATAGTATCTCTTTTCGTGATGGGAGTCTTCGAATGTGATATTGGTTTCTGGTGCTTCGTCCGATGTTACACCGAAGATGCGTACACTACGTTTCTCAAACATAAGGTCCAGGTTTTCGCGGAAGTCTTGCTCTGTGGCTTTTGGCGCTAGAACTGTAGCGCGCACGCTTCGAATGTTTCCTCGATCCATGAGCTGAAATGCGGGAAGAGTGTCTGTGAGAGGAGTCATGGCGAATGTTACGCTCCCAAGACGTGTACTTCCTGTAGACCAGCCGCGAGAATCACATTTGGATTCTATGCGTGGGAAACCAATAATGGATAGTGTCGGTAAGAGGACCTGCTCAATGTAGTCGTAAGACGGCGAGTTCGACACATTTGTTCCTCCTGAGATGCGCAGTCGTATCCGTCTTGGTACGCCAGAGAACATCAGGTATGGTAGGATTGCTTGGAGGATGAGGCTGGTACTGCCAGACGTGCTCTGACGGATATCTACATATCCTGTGGCTATTTGCTCATGCATTGAAGGCGAGGCACTGGGCGTGAAAGTAATCTCCTTGCTCTTTAGTCCTGCCCCACTGACGTGTGCGCTGCTGGCTTGACCAAGCCATTGCATGGAAGTAAGGTGTTGTGCCTTCAACCCGCCGCCGCCAGAGCGTTTGCCTCGTATATTCGTGATTTTGACTGATTTCTGGGTAAGGCTTGACAGTCCGACAGCGATACGCAATAGTTGACCGCCGCCTTCGAGTGTGGTGCCTTCAAGGTGAATTGGCTGTTTGGGCGCCATGTTCTGTTACCAGCTAGCTCACAATATATTGATGTTTCGCAGAGGTTACCAGTGATCAGCGTTCTTGTATCATATACATGGTTGCAACAGCTTTCTGCTCATGAGTCGAAGTGAGCATTCATGATAGAGTCATAATTGTGGCTGTGCCCATTGGCCACCTAAAGTGATAGATACAGCTCACAAAGACCTTGTCCTATGGGCCCAGAGTAAGGGTTCAAGGGCAATAGAGGAGTAGTATGTTCATGATTTTGTATTGTTGTTGCTACATCTTGTCCATTCATTGATCATTGGGTGCTGTGGGTCGTAGCGTGTAGGATGAGCCACAAAGCTTGACTATAGGTATGAGTGACGTCGCAACGCAACTTGATTATTCAGGCAACGACGATGCATTACAATACTTTGAGCAACCCACCGGGAGAATAATGGTGACGCGTTGAAGTTAGTGATTTCGCGCCATCTGGATCTTTACCAATAACAGATTCACGTGGCCCGCGCTTCGATCTCTCGGAATCCTTTCGTCACCACCGAGGCGGAACTTTTCTCAGGAGCTATCCAGCACCGAGCTGTCATCGCCTTCACAGCCAACATACCGCCATGTCGAATGCCTCTATAGTACACCAATTCACGTTTGTATCCAGGTAGATAGCTCGTCTGCCCCGTGACACGATGCGCGGAACAGCGGCTCTCGCGGCCAAAGCCTGGCATGGTGCTGGGAACGGTGCTCTTTTATCCTCTATACAGCCGCGTACAACAACGACTTCGTCCATATCATTGTTATCAAGAGCGTTTGCTACAAAGTCAACACCCACACACATCAAACCTAACTCGATGGCACAACATGCAAGCAGATGTGCGTCATCATTATTCCCCTCTTCGGCCGCTCTACGATACGCGCCAGCAGGCACTACGCGCCGCAATGTATTCCAACAACCAATGCGCATGTTCATGATGTCGAGAGCTCTTGCTGAGGCTCAAGTCAAGACGCCAGCGAGACAACGCAAGTCATACAAGAAGGAGATGGAAGAGAGAGGCGTGATAGACCTTGAAGAGAACGACGGCGAGCTTGAGGAATCCCAGGGATTTGCCAAGTCAGAGAAAGCAACGGCAGCGCGACAGGTCAACTTGAGTGCAAAGCTAAGTAAAGAGGGTAGCTCAAAGTCAGGTGGTGGCATGGGAGAAATATGGCGGCTGATCAAGATCGCCAGGCCAGAAATGGGCACGCTATCATGGGCATTCGTCTTCCTCCTGTTTTCTTCAGCCATCTCTATGTCAATTCCTTTCTCGATTGGCCGGATCCTAGATGCTGCGACCCAAGCCGAGAAGACGGACGGTCTCCTCTTTGGTATGGACATGACAACGTTCTACATTGCGCTGGCCTCAGTACTCTGCACAGGCGCTGCAGCCAATTTTGGTCGTATTGTCATTCTGCGAACGGTTGGTGAACGTATCGTGGCTCGTCTGCGATCACAGCTGTATCGTAAGACTTTTGTCCAAAATGCCGAGTTCTTTGACGCAAACCGCGTTGGTGATCTCATCTCGCGACTCGGCTCAGACACGATTATCGTTGGCAAGAGTATTACGCAGAATTTATCAGACGGCCTCCGTTCGCTGGTCAGCGGTGCTGCTGGATTTGCGATGATGGGTTACGTCAGTCTAAAGCTTACTGGTATTCTGGCACTGATTGGCCCTCCCGTTGCGGTGGTTGCCTTCCTCTCGGGTCGATCACTACGAAGTCTGAGCCGGAAGATTCAGAAAAACCTTGGCACTCTTACAAAGATCGCTGAAGAGCGCCTCGGCAATGTAAGGACTAGTCAGGCGTTCGTCGGAGAGGTACAAGAGGCAGCACGCTACAACCGTCAGATCAAGAGGATATTCCAGCTTGGAAGAAAGGAGGCTGTTGTCGCAGCAGGTTTCTACGGTAGTACTGGGCTGATGGGCAATCTTACGATCATTGCCATCTTGTACGTTGGAGGTGGCATGGTTAAGAATGGAGTCATCTCTATTGGAGAGCTTTCGTCCTTCCTCATGTATACTGCCTATGCTGGATCAAGCATGGTTGGTTTGTCCGGTTTTTACGGTGAGATGATGAAGGGTGTGGGTGCCGCCAGTCGTCTTTTCGAACTTCAAGATCGCAAGCCTACCATTTCGCCAACCAAGGGTGAACCTGTCCGGTCCGCCCGTGGACCGATCGAGTTTAAGAATGTGTCTTTCGCCTATCCAACGAGACCAGCGGTTGGTATCTTCAAAGACATCAGCTTCAGGATTGACCAAGGCACTAATGTCGCAATTGTTGCGCCAAGCGGAGCTGGAAAATCTACAGTAGCAAGCCTGCTGCTGCGTTTCTACGTGCCAACAAGTGGTACGATTACCATCGATGGTCGTGACATCACGACGTTGAACGCCAAACAATTGAGGCGCAAGATTGGATTTGTTGGACAGGAGCCTGTATTGTTCTCTGGTACTATTGCAGAAAACATTGCATATGGCGCCCCTCAAGCAACCCGTGCTGAGATCGTGGCAGCAGCCCGAAAGGCCAACTGCCAATTTATCAGTGATTTCGTAAGTGCAAACACGTTTCTTTCGATAACGCAGCTAACATAGAAGAACAGCCCGACGGTCTTGAAACCCATGTTGGTGCACGTGGTACACAGCTGTCTGGTGGTCAAAAGCAACGCATTGCCATTGCACGGGCACTTATCAAGAAGCCAGACATCCTGATTCTTGATGAGGCTACAAGTGCTTTGGATGCTGAGTCCGAGACACTGGTTAACCAAGCTCTTGGCAAGTTACTCGCAGAAAACAATACCACGATCAGCATTGCGCATCGTTTGTCCACAATCAAGCGCTCAGACCGCATTATCTGCATCAACGCGGATGGTCAGGTTGCAGAGGAGGGAACCTATAAGGAACTCTCTTCTAACCCTGAGGGTGCTTTCAGTAAGCTGATGGAGTGGCAGATGAGCGGAGGTGAGGTCGATACCAAAAACACCAGAAACCCGAGGCCTACCGAAGAAGAGGAGATTGAAAGAGAATTGGAGAACGAGACTGAAGAGGAAGCCGGTCAAAGCAGAGTTTAACTTAGGAGTTCATGACATTGTAGGCTGTAAATGGGAGATGGGGTGCAGAGATACGATTTCCAGATTACACGACGGCATATCTAGAGAGCGTGAGCTGTGACGTAACAACAGCGCTCATAGATTCGCGAAGATCAAAAAAGTTGTTTGGGGGTTACCGAGCTTGTTTATGCAATTGCAGCATCGGAATTCGGGTTTGAAGCGAGAAGCTCGGCAGGCGACTGCATGGCATGACATCGGGTGGTGTGACTTTTGGTTCCGTCACGCGATGTTCAACGAGCATCAGAACACCAAATGGTGACAGTGACGGTGTTTCGGGTTAGCATCGCATCACTGTAGCACACACTTGATTTGCGAGGACTAGAAATATGTACATTATGTCTCAAATACTCTCCAATATCTATTCACATTGATCAACTATCGAATCCACCGTAGCCACCATCAGTCATCATCACTATGTCTTCGTGCGGATACTTCGCGATGAATAGCTCTTACGGAAGCAACTCTACGCTCTTGCGACAAACAAATTGTTGCGCGACTTCCAGGCACTACTCGCAACGCCTGCATCTCTCCGACTTTCTACACTCAATCCATCTATCTAAGCGTCCCACTACATCCAGGTCTGATAGTTCGTCAACTTCATCGAGTGGAACTAGCACTCACTAGCCTGCTACACCTGCAGCGACATCAAGGTATGGCGTCTCACCCAATCACCAAGACCTTAATCAGCATCTTATAAGCCAATCTCATCAAGAGTAATTGAACTACGCGAACAGATCTTACCTTAACTTTCGAATGTGTCGCATACTGACGTCATACACCTAGTTCGCGTCGCGTTGCGTAATGACGACGAGCATCACCAGATGCGATTGAGACCGCAAAAACTTACATATATATCCAATTCTTTCCCTAAACTTCCAGATGAATTCAATGTTGAAGACTGTACGACTTACGACTTTTCTGCTTCGATCATCACGATCAACCAACCTCAACTCTACAAAGCACTTTTCCACGTCCCTAATCAGAATGGATGCGTACAAGAAGGCAGGAAACCGCAAAGACGAGCCACCAAAACATGAAATGGTTCACTTTCCAGGAATTTTGAGCAGCAAGCGCGAATTTGGCGATTTCAGGACGGTGTTGCACACGGGACTTTACAGCCAGATTGTGGCAATGGAAGTCCCTGTTGGCGGTGAAATCGGCGACGAGGTACGCACGATTGACATACATGGCAGTTTCATTTGAGGACTTGACATTGATAATCCATGCAGGTGCACACTGTCGATCAGATCCTCATGTTCACTTCTGGCCGCGGCTTAGCCACTGTCAACGGCAAAGACCAGGAGGTCAAGGCTGGCGATGTCGTCGTCGTTCCTGCAGGCACACAACACCAGTTCATCACCAAAGGCGATACACCGCTTGAGCTGATCACAGTGTATGCCCCCGGTGAGCACCTGCCTACTAGTGTGCACAAGACAAAAGAAATTGGGGATAAGGAAGAGGAAGATGGCATTGACGAGGCGCCTGAATGGAGCCAGAGAAGTAAGAAGGAGAATGAGGAGAGGGGGCTTGTTAATGAGAGTGGAAAGTACTAGATATAAATCTAACTTTATGCACAGACAATCCAGCATCAGACCAACCAACAGATAACGGGTGTGACTGATACTAGGTAAAGGTTAGTTGTTCGTTGACAAGCAACCATGCCACCAACCGAAAGCGCTTGAGTGTTTACTATCAAGCTTACGATTTGCGTTAAACCCCATTGAACAGCGCCAATGTGTTCCTTGATTGATTCCATAAGTATCCAGTTTTTCGAAAGACCCTGCCTTATGATAGCCTCGCAAGACTTGTCGCCTACGGAAAGTATTTAGAAGGCGGTGGAGGGATGCCGCATTTATCGGCCCCATTGTAGTTGCATCGATATAGTCATCTGTTTTATCTCCCAAGAGCATCCATCTCAACCCTGTCTCTCTATCGTTGGGTTCTTTTCTTGGCCTACTGGCAAAACCTCTCTTTAGTGCTATGAGGACAAAAAAAGGCGCTCCTCAAGCAGTATCCTCATAGCTACATCGTCCTTGCCACAACAAATTCTGTACACACTGTATCTGTTGCGCTTCATGTGAGTTGGTGGAGGATGGAGATTTTATCCTAATTGCCTAAAAACCTGCCTCTATGCGAAAGGTATCGTGAGTGATACTAGGATCCATTTTTTGACAATTGAAATTAGTACCTTAGCCATACAGTCCTACCGATTCGTCAAATGTTATGGAACAAACCAAATGTCGGAGAGAGAAGTACATTGGTTGACACCAGCGGGGTGTTACAAGTGTCACCTTCAATGAGAAACCATTCGAATTCTTGGAATAGTGTAACCTTCTGATAGCCAGAAGTGGCTGTAGAATGTATTGATTGAGTCGACTCCCACAAAATTGTCGAGGACTCCCCTTTACCTCGTCTCTAGAAAGCCTCGCGCTTGCCGAGTCGGTAGACGTGACCTCCCACTGACCTGGACCGCAGTCACGTTTTCTCAACGCAAATTGGGATGAATCCTCAAACCATGGCATGTGCGAGAAATCAAAGTCGAACTAATTGAAACAAACACCACAAGTTGTTTGTTTCCGTTCTGTACCTCGGAAGCGGGGGTTTCCATCTATGGCGCTGTATCAATACGCAGACCATACCACACTACAGTGCATATCTAAAATGCTTTGCTTGCAGATCAGTCTGATCTTTAAACCCATCCTGTATCGCTTGCTCATCCTCTCCGACACCATACTTCTTATCCCTCTTCTTGTTTTCCCACCACATATACTGTCTCAGGAAAATGGCAACAACAAACATACCGCAGTAACATACGATCAGTCCTGTCAGTGCAGAGAAGTATCTTGGTTTCTCCTTTGCGAAGAAGATGTTCGCTCCAGCAATGTTGCCTGCAGCATAGAATACAAACCACAGCCCATTTGCTGTACTACGCTTGGTATGTCCAGCGATGTTGCTGGTCAGGAGATTCCAGGACAGGATGACGGGGGCGCCGATAATGTACTGCAGCCACGTACACCCTACGAGACTCCAGCGCTCTGACAAAGGAGTGAGACGGATGCCCAATAGTCCTCCGAGCGGTGGTAGACAGATGAACGCTAGGATCAGACAGCGCGTGTCCTTGAAGTAACCTGCAGCCAGACCGCACAACGGTACGACCACAAACTCGATAGCTCCAGTGGGTAATTGAAGCAGTGTGGCGTAGATGCCACTGAATCCAAAACCTCGAATCAGACTCGATGCGAAGTTGCTCACACCACCGTTGACCACACCACATCCAAGCCCAATGAGCATCAGACAGTGGACTTTGATGTCCATCAATGCCTCCAGAGCTTGGTTCATCTGGAACTGCTTCGTCTTGACACCAATCATGTTGCTTGCAATACGATCGATCGCTACAATTCGCTGTTTGTGCGTAAGAAACTTTGCCGTCGCAGGACTGTCTGGCATAACCCAGAGAAATACCCACGCCCACACAAAGTTCACCAGTCCGATAACCAGGAAAATGAGCTGCCAGGTCGTGATGAGGGGGTTATGAGCATGTCCTAGCCCATACCCAAGCAATGCACCGATCATAGTCGCCATACCGTTGAAGGCAAGAAAAACACACATCCGCAGTGGTTGTTCAGATCGTGTGTAAAACATTGACACAATGTTCATGATGGCTGGCGAAATGGAGGCTTCGAACATGCCAAGCAAAAAGCGGAGGACGAGCATACCAGCATAATTCTTGGCCACGACGTGACAGCAGAGAAGGATAGACCAGGTGAGGATCATAGTACCAGTGTACTTGGAGACAGGGAGGCGTTGGATCAAGTAGTTGGCTGGGAGTGCCCAGAAGAGGTAACCGAAATTGAAGATAGCAGCTACCCATGAATAGCGTTGGCCTTCAAGACCAAGGTCAGGAATGAGGGTGTAAGCAGAAGCATAGTTGAGAGAGAGTTTGTCGAGGAATTGTATTGTGTATGTCATGCAAATCTGGAGTTTTCAGTATGCCATCTCAGAAGCACATCAGAGTTGGTAACTTTACCATTGGCATAATGACCCAATCGATTTTTCGTAGTACGATCTTTCTTTCCATGTCAAGCTCTTCTCTAGAATAGTTTCTGACTTCAAGGTATAGATCTGCTCCAATATCGCGCATCTGCTTTTCGACAGCCATTTGCCCTTCATCTATACTCGGTGATGTCGCAACTGGCGAAATGCCATGCTTCTTCTCCGACATTTTGACTTGTTTTATTTGGCTTCGACCGAGATGTGTGATTGCCGACGTAGAGAATGGCGGGGGTTAGCCTGTAAGTTAACCTGGAATTCGAAAAAAGCGTTACACCAGCAGCTGTGACATTTAGAATATGCAAAACGTCGGGAGGTCTTTCCCATCTTATACTGGCAACTTTTTGAGTCTTCTGCCCACTCTTGGCATAATGTATCAATGGTTGTACATTCGGTTATCATCGTATCGTCTTGAGAGGGGCTTATCGCGGTCCGCCAAGCTTAACTTATCATCTCCGCATGTTGCATGCAAGGTGCTGGAGTTAACGTCGTAACATCGATCCTCCAGATAATCGAATCGAGTCATTTCCGGCTGCACATACCCTGACTGGCGTAGCGGATTTCTACTGGAGGGTACTATTAGCCGCAACGTTGAACTGTCCAGTGTCACATTATCTATGCCTGAGCCGCACAGTAGTCAGCAGAGTGTGTGCAGCTAGTCCCAGTCGATCCAATGACACACGCGTAACTGACTGTGCATATGGATATTTGTATTGGGTATTATGATTCTGCAGCTGCATTCCCGAGACGAGGCAAGTGCGGCAACTGTATGGCCATAGTCTTTGATGCTCGACTTGTATTGATCAGCGCCAGAGCCCGTATGCACCTGTAGTGTATTTCCAAAGCTTAACAGTACCGTCCTCACTACCTGTCGCATATAGCTTGCCATCAGGCGAAAAGCTTGCTGACCAGACAGGACCGTGGTGACCCTTGTTCGTCTCCAACTCTTTTTCCTCATCAAAGTCCCAGAGCCTAACCCAAGTATCGTTCTGGTTGCTACCGCCAGTAATAAACTTGCGCGCTCCACTATGCAGTGCTACGCTAGCAATCTCGTATGGCGTCTTGATCGTTTTAATCAACGATCCTGGCTGAAGGCTGTTGAAGAAGTAGACGCTGTTTCCAGCAGCCACGCTCAGTACGCCGTCCGGGGAGGTGTTATCCAACTCGCACGTGCCTACTGCGCCCTCAACAGTATATTCACCTATCATCGACTGCGTTCGTAGATCCCACCATCTGATTTTCTTATCCTCTGCAGCTGTTACCAAGATATTCGGGTCTGAGGTCCAGACAATTGATTTGATGGTCCCAGCGTGCACGCCGGCGCCAATCTCATAGCTCGCTGCTGAGTCACCCTGGGAAAGATCGAAGATGCGCAGCTTCTTCTCCATGCCTCCTGTCGCCAGAATCTGTGGGTTCGGTTGGTTGGGGAATGCGACCGCACGAACGATATGGTTATGCGAAAGAGTGTGGAGGGCCTCGCCAGTGTGCGTGTCCCATACTTTCCTGTAGTCTGTTAGATGATGGATGTGAGGCTTCGGATGCAAGGACTTACGCAGAGAAGTCTGCAGAGGCAGTCGCTGCGAGCGAAGCATCTGAAGAAAGCCTTGCCTGCCAGACTGCGCCTTTGTGACCTAAGAAAGTGCCTATCCAGTCGCCAGTCACACCATCGCGCAGCATAGGATTGCCATCCTTGCACGCCGAGATGATGTAGAACTGGTCCTCGTCCACAATGGAAGAAAAGTGTATGTGGGGTACGGGTCGAGAATGCCCATGGCAGGTGAGTGGCACAACTTTGGTGGTCTCAGGCATAATTGCAGTAAAGGAGTGTCGATCGCGTCTATAAGAAGAGTAGTTGATGTATACAGTGAAGTCTGGCGCAGGGTATGAAGGTTTCGTTGTCAAGTCTTGTGGGCGGTGAGACTAGAGAAGGAGGGCGTGTGATCTATCACAAGGAACTGTGGCAATGCGCCGGTGGAGTATTGACACTGCACTATTGCGACAACAGCAATTCAAGCAGACACAGAATAAGACAACAGATAGCGAACAGGGCGAGAGAGTCGTTACGGGTCGTGAAGTCGTGAAAGCGGTTTGCGCTTCAAGATGAAATGTTGCCAGAGACCTTTTCGAGGGGTATCTTGAAACGCCCCACTAGATTTGCATTAGCGCCAAACCATCACCTTTGACGTCGTGCTCATTTTCACAACGGCGAAGTAGCTTGTTTCTTCTGAGCGCTTGGTCATGACTTTAGCAGAGCGCGATACAAAAATTGTGCTACCAACAGCGAATAAGACGTTAATTTTGGAGGATTGTAAACTTCAAGTATATAGAGGTGTAGAATTGTCAAACAACCACTCATTATGGCCGCCAGAGTTGGCAACTAACAAATTAAACAAGTCAAACTCGCCTGACTTGATCTAGTATCTACTCCCATGGGTTCGAATTTCATCTAAATGAGAGTTTTTATCTGTTTGGTCTGTGTGCTACCAACTCTGATGGCCGCCTAGGTTTAATATCGACGATAATGGGACAACCGTATCACCCCAGACTAAGTCAATGGACAAGCTGTCAAATTGAAACTAAATCCGATGGTTGTAGTGCCAATCTTCACTGCGAAAGGCTAGAGTTGGATGGATTGCATCTAAATGAAGATTACCACGAGGCATGTGACCATGTACATTGACGCTCAGTACTTGACGTGAGGTGATGCGAAAGAGTGGAAGAAGTGACAAGTCGTAGCAATAATTGTCAAAATGTGACTTGCGAGTTTTATCGGGTACATAGCATACTAGTAGTATGGATTATAGCATGTCTGATTTGTCTTGCTGAAAGGCGAAGATCTATCATGTAACGAGCAGTGTATAATCACAGTGAGGTCAAGATTGGAAACGGTCTTAAAATAAAACTATAGAGCTGTTGGGAACCAGTCAATCAATAGTTACGAAGGATATCTACATCTCCGTCACCGTACGGAATGATAACGAGAGAGTTGTTATTGGGGTCCACCTGTTTTTGCCTATATATCTCGTTGATAGAATGACTTTGTCAAATTGGGTTTTGGCTACTGGATTTCGATGAGCTGCGGTGATTTTAGCGGTGGCTTCCTTACCTTCTTTCCAGTTGGTAGGGTTAAGATACACGACGATGTAAGCACATTGGCTGTACCATCGTGGAAGACCGGAATAACAAGTCTTTTTAGTATACTTTTGTGCGTTAGTGCACTTAGTAGGCCCATTGTCTGTGCCCAAGGCTGTTAGTAATGCTGCATTGAGTGTATTTTTCGTAGTTGTACACTGAAACTGTCGGAATTCTGCTATCATTGAACTCGTCGGTTGCGGGTTATGTGCTTTTTCAGAGGCTTATTGGGTCGCAAATAGCTACAGAGGCTTCTGTGTAGCCCAGCATTCGCTGATACCTATGAAGTCGTTGAGGACGTATTCGTTGGGCTGACCTGGCTCATTTCTGACATGTTCAGAGAGCTCGTGAGGTAAATGATCCGAAGCCATTCACCTAACCAGGATTCCAGTATTTGCATACGCGGCAGGTTTTGAGTAAATCCTTCAATTAGCGGCAGAGAGCATGTTTCCGACCTGGATCGGCGGGAGCGATATGACCATGAGGAGCTTTGAGACGACCCCAAACTGTGTATTTGCTTTTGATCAACAGTATGTGGTGTTTATCGATAGTGGCTGATATTTGGTAAGGATAGCCTTGAGTGTTTTCTCCTTTCAATTCCAACCCTTGTGGTCTTTTTTCGAGCCGGATTAATCAAAGCGGTAAAGTTTGAGATTTTGTCTGAAGCGGTGTTGTTGTCTAGCTCGGGCGGGACCTAATGCAACTCACAACTTTTCAGAATCGCAGTAAACCCAAAAACAGCCGTTGTATCCAAATCTTCGTATTGGGATGGCTATATCATCCAGTGCCTCGGTTTGTTGAGGTAAGCCGGCGATTTAGTGATGTTTTGAATATTTGCTGAAGCCATTGTAATCGTGAGAAAACTATAATTATACAAGTCACAAGATGAGCTTGATCGCTGAGGAAGTGAGGTGAACTAGAATCAGTTATAGAGGAAGAAACTAGTGGAAGTGGTATCAAGCAGGGCTCACAACTATTGGATTGTGATGGTGGTTCCTATTAATGAATGAGTGACCGAATTTAGGTAATAGCTACGGATCTACCCGAATGTGTTTAGCACCCGTGAAGTGGATGTATGAAAAAAAGATTGCCTAAAGTGGGCAGTGGGTTACAACTCGATGAATGCAAGCTGTCTGTTGAAAGGCCACATGATAGTATCCATTTGCCAAGCTCGCTGATCTTGAATTTGAAAAGGGTATATCATATCTACATGAATATGTGGTTCATCTTGAGAGAAACTATGCCGAGGTCTAAGATTAGGACAGGGAGTGTTTACACTTGCATTTGCGTGGCAGAATTTCGAAATATACTAAACATACCGCTGACGCTATCGAATGGAGCCCATCGCGGACTCTGCTGGAAACTAGAGCAGTTCGAACTGGGACAGCATGCTGTATAGGTTCAAGGTGATACAGATGTCGAACGGATCGGTCCAGATTCCACTCGCGATCGACGCAAAGGTGCTATTATTACAAATGTACTTGGCGTGTTGAATGCAAATTAGAGTTAGCATCTCTTGATGCATGTTTGTCGGCTTGCGAGAGGCGTACTCAGGTTTGGTTCAGATGTGACGATTGTGGTGCTCTATTACGGTTAGGAGGAGATGACACCTATTGGTCGAGGACTGTAATTGGTGAGCTAAGTTTTGAAAATGGTAAATGTAAGCCACGATGCGAAGTCGAGGGATCAAGGTATTAACACAGTTGCGTGAGGTAGTCTGCAACATATCCATGAACTCCGAGCCGCATCCAGGTATTCCGGGTTTGCCAAAACCCATGTGTACACCACGAAATGATCATCATGTACCGTCATCTCCTTCGCTGTCTCCATCCTCGTCAAATTCCCTAATATCCAGTTGATCCAGGCGCCTTGTCATCCTTCTTTAGGCTAAGAAGCAGCTCCCTGAAACGCGCCTTCTCACTTCCTGACGCGCCACCCTTAGTGCCCTTACCGCTCAGGTCAACCAACTTAGCAATGCGCTCCCAGCTAGTACCACCAGCAGTTGTATCGTCCCGATTTGCAAGGAACTCTTCAGCCTCTTTCCGTGTCTTGGCGATCTCCTTGTCCTTTTTATTGTTGTAGTTCTCGTAGAAGTCGTCAATGTTCTGCTGCGCCTCTTGGATGGTCTTGCTCTTGCGCTCAGCGGAAACCTCATCGCGGTGCTGAATCTGAAGGTCGCGGCGCTCACGCCATTCGCGAATTACGTCAGGTTCTGGCGAGTCTGACCGCTGTGGTGTGAAGGAGGGTGCAGGCTGACCAGGAAGGAAAGGGAGTGTGGACCCTGTGATGGTGCCACCGGGGGTCATATGCTGCTCTTGTTAGGGCTGATCAATGATCAAAGCTGTGTTCGTGATTGGTAGTCCCATTGAATGCTGCCAGCTGTTTTTGTATACTAGGCGCATAGCGGGCGTAGAAGCAACACATGCTTACCTCGTTTGTTGTGTCGATTGCAGGGAAAGAGCTCTCGAACCCGCTCATCTCCTGTGAGCCAACATTGGCCTGACCACCGAAGTTTCCACCAAGTAGGTCATCATCTCCATCCTCAACTGTTGCCAGCTTGTCGTTTTCTGAAGCAAACTGATCCGCATCGTCTCCGAGAATTGCGCGCTCACGTGAGAGGAAGTCATCGTTGGCATCATCGCCGAGAGCATCAAAGTTGGCAGCGTCGCCACGGACTTCGCTCTGACCTTGGGGTAATTCAGTATCCAGTCTGGGGTTCATTGAGGTGTTCAATAGTGGAGCCTACCAGCATCGAACTCATCTAATGAAGGAAATCTGTCCGCCATTGTAAATGTAATATGTGTGAGAGAGCTAAGGAAATGAGGGATGGTGAAGAAGGCAGCAATTGATTGTTTATGTCGCTACTCTCGATAGTTGCGCTCAGTGATTGCATAGGAGAGCACCCTTGGCATATGACGATCGGAGGCCGGACACGTATCGCCGACCTTAGCTTCCCTTTAGCGCCCGCAGCATCATCTTAAGCTTCCTTACATCAAATCCATCAACCACACGTCATCAGGGCATTTGTCTAGCAGATACAGGCAGCTGTTGCAAGCTGGGGAGGCACACTTAAGCTTCTGTACGACACTTTTACCACCAAGGCGGTCTATTGTGAAAGTGCTCGCGCAAGCGTCTGTCTTCAGTAGTGATTGTTGTCAACGTGTGATACCCTCAGCATGGCTTTTACAGAGGATAGCCTGAAAGCGAAACTCTCATCGCTCAATGAGACACAAGATTCTATCTCTACAGTCGGCCAGTGGATCCTCTTTCACAGGTAAATCATCCTACCAACCCAGAGCGTCCTTGTCGCAAGCATAGTGTGAACAGCCAGGCTGGCCACCCCGACAGTTTGAGCAACCACACCTATACCGTCCAAATCTCGGAAATATTTGCTAACATGGCGACTATATAGACGACACGCCGAGCGTATCGCAGCGGTATGGCTACAGCGAATGAAGGAATCACCACCCAACAAAAAGCTGGTCCTCATTTATCTCGCTAATGGTATGTTCGCGCAGGTTGCTGAATACTACATGATTCAACAAGCTTACGGTTGACATAGAAATCGCTCAAACTTCGAAAATGCGCAAGAAGGAGGAATTTCTGAGGGCCTACGAACCCATTATAGCCGAAGCCACAACAGCAGCCTATAAAGGCTCACCCCACGATACCCAAAATAAGATTCGACGCGTTGTAGAAGTCTGGCGACAGCGACAGATCTTCAATCAAGCCATCCAGCAGAATATCGAGAAATCAATGAATGACATCGACTCGTCACGATCGGTTGGCCGTAAACCTGCTCTCGGTGGCAGTCTCTTCTCTAGCTCTACAGTACCAGCTGAGCTTGCACCAGTAGCTCCTTTGGCAACATCAGTCAACAAGGTGGACCTCACGGCAAAGCCAGCAGTGGCAACGGCAAACCAGGAATATGAGAAGGTTACCAACCCCAATTACACTATTCCCTCAGCGCCTGTACATGCTGCTGGGCTATCAACGCTTGTCAAGAAGCTCGCAGTGGCTGAAGGCGCAGTAGCAGAGAGTATCAAAGCACGTCAAGCACTCATCACAGGGCTTGAGCAACTCCTTGCGACCAATAAATCGAGGCTCGAGCAAGACCAAGCCCAAATTATAGACTTGAAGATGCGCAAAGATGCGATCGAGAGCCGCAAGCGCCAGGTCGAAGACGCCATTCTTCAAGGTCTCTCAGCCATCGAGACGAACAGAATCTCCGCTGCACCCCTCCCTGTTGCAACAACCTCTCCAACTGGGCAGGATCGCCCGCAGGTCGAAGAACTCACGCCGCCGCCCATGGAGTCTTTCACGCCTGTTGGATCACCACAGCAAGCAGCAGCGCAAGCCGTCGAGCCTGTACCAGATATTGGCGACGACATCGTCCCGGAGCCCGTCTCAAACCCCGTTATCCCTGAAACTGCTCCTGCTCCACATGACCATACAACGCTGCCTGGCTTTGTGACTACGATGGGTGAGACCAATGTGCCTCACGATTTGCTGAAGAGTCTACAACATGCACGACCAGGACAAGAGGGAGGCGTGTATGGGCAGCATTCGTACGAAACTGCTGTCAAGAAAAGGAAGATGAGTAATCACACAGAGGACGAGTACGCTGCATTTGCGGGAGATGGAGATATGGATGGAATTGACAACAACCTCGGGGAGCTGATATGAAAAGTCATGGAGGAGCATCGTTGTGGTTTTTTAGGGCTGAAAATCAGATTTACGAGATAGGCTTGCTGTTAAGGGTGTGCGGAGTCATATTATGCTTGATTCTCAGATACCATTAGTCCAATGCCATACAGTGATAATCATACGTCAACGCCGATTCGTGCTATTATTCCTTCAGCCCTGTCACTTGCGTCTTCCTACTCTTGCCCTGGCATCCTCCTACTCCTCTCGATCTCCTCAAACGTCCTCTGTCCCTCCTCGGTCGTTGCATCAATCACACCCTGCTCTACACTCAGCATTCCACCTTCGCCAAGCTTCTCCACCACCTCCTCTGCTTCCTCAACACTCATCTTCGCCAACACTTTGTTGATTTCATCGAGCTTACCCGTCTCCAACGCTCTTTGCAGACCAGGCGGAAAGGTCTCAAAGATACCGCGCGCCATGATCTCAATTTCACGCTCTTGCGGATCTTCAGCAGTGGGTTTCTCGGGCGGCACTTGGATATTGATCGTTGTGCCTGGGTCGACGGCGTGAAGTTGGATCTGCTCTACACCCTCAGCACTTGCAGGGTTCTCGGCCCGCTCTTTCAGGATCTCAGCAGCGCGAGTGCGGATGCGGTGATAAGTGCTGTCTACGTCATCGTTGAACATTCTATAAGCTTGGTGGTCTTTGTTTTGTATCCTTTTGAAGAAGAGTTCTACGCCTTGCCGTCCACCCAGTTGCCTGCAGTACTGCAAAAGTAGGCCCTGATGCACGCATTGCTTGGCATGTTTCGGCTTGCCATCTAACTCGGAATTGAAGGCTTCGACAAGGAGGCCGTCTGTCTCTGACTCCTTCAGGATCTCTGAGTGTTGCATGAGGAATTGCAGACAGGCGTACCAGTCGCCAGCTTTTATAGCAGCAAACTTTTTGGCGAGAGATGATGCCTCAACATTGTCATCATCATCGCCAGCTGTGCCTTCTTCGATGTCTGCGTCGGCGCCAGAGTCACCTGTGTCGGTCCGGGAGGCTTCCGGTCGTTTGGGGGCGTTAAGGAGTTCAACGGTTTCTGTTTTTGATGCAGATGCAGATGCAGACGGTGTGGACGCAGGCTTCTTTTGGTCACTTTTCATGACGGCCGAGTGACTGAAGCCTTCCTTAATGTCGTCACTTGTGATGTGCCTCTTCTCTTCCTTTTCAAGCTCTGCCAATTTAGCCAGCAACTGTTTTTGCAGGTCCTCTACTCGCTCCTTCTCTTTATGTAGCCCTGCAATAAACTGATCGTACCGCGAATCTGTGCTGTTACTTGCATCAATCTCCTTCTTAACAATGTCGACCATACTGGCCATCATTTGTGGATATGTTGGCTTATCCTTAATGTGCTCGTGTACACCTTCGGGTGGTGGCGGTGGTGCGTTCTCTTTCATATCCAGCATGCTCTCCATCATCGCCTGGAATACCAGTTGGTCCTCGTTCGCGCCATCTGCAAGCTTAGACTTGTGTGACTTCAAGGCCGTGAGCAGACGATCAATACGCTCGGTAAGGCCATCGTTGATTATGCGCTCATACTTGAGTGTCTTAATCTGATGTCGACGTTGCTCGCGCTCCTGGTGGATTTGTGCCTGCTTTGCGCGAATGAAAGACTTCTTGTCGACATTTGGATGTACTTCGATGTCGCTGTCATCTGAGAGCTCTAGAGCATCCTGCAAATGTCAATATACAACTGTGCGAGGAATAAAGTGATATCGTACGCACCCATTTGCTGTAGTTTATCACCATCTTGCTTGATCCTTATCTTATGTGGTGTATGATTGTTGTGTGGAGCTGTTCGAGGTTGCACAATGTTCGGACAACTTCGCGGGGTCTGGTGGGATGTTAGGTAAAGTGGGGCTCTTCCGCGAGAAGCTTCGAGCTGCTTCATCACTCCTTCATCATCAATTCACCATCATCTCCATTGGCATCTGATTAACGTCACAATATATACCTCTTGCGCCTGCAGCACTGTCAGGCTCACGACGACTATTTTAATCCCGCTGAAGCTTTACCATTACCACCGTCTGGACTGTCGCAAGCAGTCATCAGGCGTTTTCAGCGCTTCAATCGTGTTCCCTTATTTTATTTTTTTACTCACAGAATGTGTCTATTTCTCAGTTTGACCACGAATGCCATAGTGGGCAAAAGCAATGTTGCTTCTGCGGACATTGCGGCAGACGCATCATGCACATGTACATTCAAGAAGAAAGCTCAGATGCTTGACTGTCAAAGGAGGTCTGGCTGAGAACCTAGATTGGAAACCCATCTCTTGTGTAGAAACGGGTTCGTGCTGGTTCCTGAAGGTACAAAGAGACTTAAGACAGTCCACCGACTGATTGTTCACAATAAGAACTGATATTGAAAGCGCCTGGTACAAATTGCTCTCGTAATGTTTCAGGCAGAAGAGGTCTACTGAAACGCCTGATATACTCAAGATGTAATCTTCGTCAACAAGATTGAGAGAGTTTGCGTGCTCTTATCCCCGCTGGTGACAAGGGCTAGATGTATATGAAGAACTCTCCTCGCTCACAAGCTTTTCGTATCAATACGCTGATTGTGTGTTCTTCTGGACGTCTCTACAGCATTATCCTAACTCCTCAGCTCATAACACTTACCCCGGCCAAGACCAGCTCTTGTGGTGCAATCAAATTGACCCTGCACTCGTTGACAACGCCGGCTTTCCGACTCATTATTTTCCCAGGTATCAAATTGCAGGATTCCGTTCATGTGGTCAAATGTAGCTGTCTCTGTAATCGCCTGCGTTACTCCAGTCCAGCATGGGGCTTGATCGGATATGAAACCAATTTATTCTCCGGCACGGCACCCGGAAGACCATAAACGACGTCACTTGGGATCCACAGGCTGAGACGTCTACCAAGCATTGACAGTAAACTGCCAATGAAGTTGACCAAGGATGTTCCTGCCACCAGTTCATGCGTTGTTTCATATTTCCATCGTGTTTCGAGCTGAGACGCTATTCATCAACCCGCACGCACTGATGTCAACTGCCAAAGTCAGTTCGCTTCCGGAATACTGGATATGTGAAAAAAGAGCCAGCCCGGCCTACTGTCTCTTTCGCCACGGAGTTCGTGTTCAGACACATTGACGAGCAGTGGGGATACCAAGGAGCGTTTACCGTTAGCGCGTTTCGCTCAATCTAACCGCTGTCCTTCATGATCGCCAACAGGCATTAACATCAAGAAAGTTTCAAACAGCGTGGCGTACAATATTGTATTGACTTCGGAGGTAAACAGGTGAGCACTATAAGGATGACTGCCTTGCGCAATCTATTTCGGCATTTCAGGTTACTTGACACCGGAGAGTCACATTCATTCGTTTCTTTCTGAGCTTTTGCCAGCTTATATTCGTTCGTTTCTTCACTCGTTAACAAATTCATACGCCGGATCGTACATTTTCCCATATCTTCACAATGAAGTACATTGCTGCTGCTCTTGCTTTTGCCACGTCCGTCGCCGGTCACGGCTACGTCAACAATGCCACCATTGGCAACAAGGCATATACCTTCTATCAGCCGTACCAGGACCCGTACATGAACCCTGCTCCCCAGCGTATTTCGCGTGAGATCCAAGGTAACGGCCCAGTCCAGGACGTAACCTCTGCCGATCTCCAGTGTGGTGGTTACACCGAGGGTGGCATCATTGGCTCGAAGCCTGCAGCGCTTCACGCCGAGGTTGCTGCTGGTTCTGAAGTCGAACTATACTGGACCCTCTGGCCCGAAAGTCACGTCGGTCCTACCATAACCTACATGGCCAAGTGCCCTGATGCCGGCTGCAACAACTGGATGCCCAATACTAGGTATGCTGTTACTGCTTTACTGAATCGCAACTCTGACTAACATCGTTGTAGCGCTGTCTGGTTCAAAGTCCAGGAGACTGGCCGCACCGGCACTTCCAACACTTGGGGTGCTACTCCCCTAATGAAGGCTGGCGGTGTTGCCACCTACACGGTGCCCAAGTGCATCCCCTCTGGAAACTACCTTGTCCGCCACGAGATCATCGCACTGCACTCCGCTTACTCGTACCCTGGTGCCCAATTCTACCCTGGTTGCCATCAGCTCAAGGTTACTGGTGGCGGTAGCAAGTCTCCATCAGGTCTCGTGGCGTTCCCTGGTGCTTACAAGGGATCTGACGCTGGTATCACCTACGATGCCTTCAAGGCCCAGACCTACACTATTCCTGGACCCGCTCTGTTCACTTGCTAAGTACTGTAACGAGGGGCTCCAACGAGAGAGACGAACTTCATTTGTAGATATTCGCTTCGAAAATACTATTGCCACAAATGTGATATACCTGTCTGTCAATCTTACTCTCTGCTTCGTGCATTACCTTTAATATTTTTGCGCGTAATGATTTCATCGATATGTTCCAAGTTCTTGATCGATTTTGCAGTCAAAACACCAGAAACGCTTATCCCCTTATCGATCTTTCTGCCCGCAAGTCTATACGTAGACGACTCCACTAGTTTCAAGGTGATATGATGCAACACTAGCAATCTTTTCCGACCCATCGGGTCAATCTTGGAGCTAGTCACATTCTCTTAAGATATCCCCATCGTCCTCGACGCAGTCGTTGCATCCTCGAATGGACCATCATCCGCCTTATCTCTGGCCGCATTTTGTCCAATGCTTAAGGCAAGCCCAGCAGGGATTTTGAGTGATTACTCTGCGGAGTGCTTTGTCAGCCATAGCACAAATGTTCGAATGTGTAAGATTTGAGACGACGCGACGCATTCAAAAAAAAAGGGGGGGGGGGGGGGGTTGAACCAGTGCACCTGATAGCATCAAGCAGACTCTTTACTATGAGGAGTTGGGTATTACTCGTCGGTTACCGACCATTGAATTCAATTGGATTTGCATTCAACGTCCTATCTGAGCCCTAGACTATGGAAGACGAGAAACGCAAATTGTGTCTCTGGTAATAAAGAGAGTTGTGTCAAATGAGGTTAGTTTCTAGACTAGTAGACTAGTTCAAGGAACGATGTGAGTTGGAACCCAAGGGCCGATACAGTGCTAGCAAGGCAAGCAGAGCAAAAGACAGAGTCAAGTGTAATGTGAAAGATGTGCCAGACCAGTCCCCCATTCTTTCCTCCAAATGTTCGGTATCGCAAGGCCTTGCTGACTGCCTCAAATCTGTTTGTGGTCACGTCAAAGTGACTGACGGTCGGTATGATTGGAACTGCGTACAGTTCCAGGTGTTGTATTGGGGTGAAGAGCCGGTGCTCTGGCGAATCAGTAGTGGCTCTGGGTAAGAAGGAACTTTTTTCGAATTCGTCATGGCAATGCCCTTATAATCGAATAATATGAGCATAAAGACTGTCTCCTGCTATCATGCATGTCATGGTGTTGGAGTGGAAACACTGCGCTGTCTCATTACAGACTGTCACCTCCACCATCTACGTGACGTCTCTGAACTGGCCCTGGGCTCTAAAAGAGTCAGATTCCCAGTCTTCACCACGTGGAGGCGCAGGGTTTTATTCCGAAGCCCAGGCCTCGTGCTGAAAATCAGTAGGCAAATGACTCCATCTCCAAAGAAGCGTAAGATGAGTTGTGGATGGTTTTTCACTATGAGAGTAGACCACATGATGTAGATTTGCTGGGTCATTTACCACTTGTAGTTTTTTTAGACCCTGGACGAATACGAGCAACGCAAGTCCAAACATCCAAGGCCTCGAAACTGTACAGAAGATCGAGGGGTTGTAGAAGATGCGAGCATGCCCTACCACAGTTTGAACCGTTTTACTGCTTTCTCGCCCTATTGAAATTTGTTCACTGTTTGTGTCTTCAAGGCCCCAGATTCGAACTGGGCCCCATCCGTCATTTCTCTCTTACTCAAAGCAGACTCGATCACCGTCTCAAACATTCTGTCCGAAGATGCAAAACCACTGCTATTATAGATGTCTCCATGCAGAAACTATCGTAATGCAGAATGTCTGCAGCACATTTATTCTGCAAAATGATTCTACATTACCCAAAGGCATGTGTATGGACACGGCTGTCAATTTTAATAACAGCATATCTTATTCGTACAGATAATCCGATAAGATTTGAAAGCTTTCATAAGCTGCCGACACTGCGTCCTATTTCAATATAGGTTCGCTGATCCGGTTTGGCACAGAGCTACCTGGCCAGTTTTTGACAATTCTAGACTAATAATCGCTTAATGTATAAGAAGGAAAAAAGAACAGGAGAGGTTGAGTTCGATGACCGGTTTGTTGTTAGCAAACAAAAAGGCCGACCTCCTTGCTGCTGAAGCTTGAAGGTGTGTATCACAGGATAACAGTTTTCTTGTTTGGAACCTAGAACAGCGATCTTTTCTGTTAGAGATGATATCCTCGCCACAGAGATGTCAGTATCGGCTTAATAAATCATCTTCTATTTCCCTACTAAACTTGCGAATCACAGCTCCTGAAGCCCCAGTAAAGAAAAGCTGAGCTCGAATTAGGACGCAACAGAGCTAGTAGCTAGCATCATCAACGCCTACACATCTTGGTTTAAAGGATGGCATGCCAGTCTCTTGAGAGATTCCTGCTGGATCCGAGCGCACCATTTCCCTTCGGGCACATGTCCTACATCCTCATAAGCGTTCACCACGATTGTGAGCACTTTGGAAGCCGCTTATCTCTTGATTGTTACAGCGAGAATAACATGACTGACAAACTTCCTCTTACATGATGTTTGCATGCCATTACATCCTTATTCAAGAGAATCAATACTTTCCTTTAGGTTCTGCCGATTGCTAAATATGGTCAGAGGCTGGTCAGTATTGCATCAGCCGTCCTTTCTATGACTTGTGCTGTATGGTTTGGGGCTTTACAGAGATGCGGTAACAAGACAGTATCCCGAGACTTTATGGATATTGCCGTTGATGCCGCCATGATTCTTGCACCTTTGAGTATTCTTTCTGTATACTCGAGGTACTGTCGTGGCGCAAGTGCACCACGCTCTTTTTTCTCAGTAAGACTGAAAATCAAACATGCACGGGGGTCTATACTTGTATCTTGCTAGACGGAGCCGCCGGCGGCATCATCACCACTATGTTAATCAGTATCAACAATAGCTAACAAGCATCTAATGGCCGCCATAGCCCTTATCGACACTCATGTAACCCTCTTTA
This sequence comes from Leptosphaerulina australis, assembly GCA_026120165.1. Classification (NCBI taxonomy): domain Eukaryota; kingdom Fungi; phylum Ascomycota; class Dothideomycetes; order Pleosporales; family Didymellaceae; genus Leptosphaerulina; species Leptosphaerulina australis. The sequence continues at coordinate 46,247 of JALRMI010000159.1, forward strand.
CCTTCACTGTTTTCGAATCTACCGAGATTATCTGTCATAGATACAAGCTTGCGCTTGACCTCATCTTATCGTTTTGCACGAAGCTTGAGTGAAGAAATTGCTAGCTCCGCACTTACAATGCAATAACTGGTAGCTCCAGTCTCATTATTCTACATGTATCACTCTTCTTTTGTTATCTGAAATTAGAGATGCGGGTTGGCAATAGGCACCGGCCTTTAGGCTCGAGCACTGAGATGAGAATTGCAAGGTTAGTGAAGAATGCACGCTGATCGGTCATTGCAGAGATTGTACTTGATAGATCCAACGTAATATGATGTGGATTCCCGTTCTCCACCTTCTTTCTGTATGCGGGTGCAGCTTGAATGTTGTCAATTCTGGAGTCATAGACTTCATCATCTATTTACAATACCTATAACAACGCTTGGAGAGCCCCTGAGGAGAAGCGCATAGTGTTGTTGTTCTCCGGGTCCGCCAGAGATAGTAAATATTACTAGTCACCAATCCGGAAGGTACTTTTCCCAACCAAGCTTTTTACTAAGAACAAGCCGGCTTGTCATCTAGCTTGGAGAAGCTTATCATCATCCTATCATCATCCAATGACGAGTGCACGTGTGAATGTCTCACTGCCCCGCCTCTCCAGACGCTCAGTCATCTCGGCATGGGCTGGCGCATATAAAAGTATCTCTACATTCTCTACTTAGCCGATCCGTCACCCGCAGCTTCGTTCTCCAAGATGTGGATTCAGAGCTTTGGTATCCTCGTTTCTGCTATCGCAACGGCTTCGGCTTGCGGAGGAGACCACAGCTGTTATGGACCACTGGAAGGCGATGTAGTCTTGACACGTAATGTTAGGCGTATGCAGCCTGATGCAAGTAATGCAACTACAGGACCTAAAGCACCTCTCGAATGGGGCCAGATAAATTTTCTCCATACGACTGATACTCATGGCTGGCTCGAGGGTCACATCAAAGAGCAGGTAAGGCACCGAGTCCAGAAATCTATCATTGTTATCTCTGCGACTGGCGGTTGATGCTTTGCAGAACTATGGCGCCGATTGGGGTGACTACGTCAGCTTTACGAGGCACATGAAGCAAAAAGCCAACAAGCTTGGTGTGGATCTGTTGTTGATAGATACTGGCGTAAGCAACTACCAATTTCCCAGCACTGTCTCCTAAACATAGTTAAACATCATTAGGATTTGCATGACGGTGCCGGACTCAGCGATGCGACGTCACCTAATGGCGTAGTTTCCAATCCCATTTTTGAGAACGTTGACTACGATCTCTTGACCATCGGAAACCACGAGCTCTACGTCACCGAAATTGCCTACGAGACGTTTACAAACTTCTCAAAGGTATACGGAGACAAGTATCTCACCAGTAATGTGCAGATCAAGAACCCCATTACTGGGCAGTTTGAGTATATCGGTGCACAGTATCGCTACTTTACCACGGAAAGAGGTATGATGATTACCCACTATACAAAGGCTTTAACTGATTACGAGCAGGTCTTCGTATCATGGCCTTCGGGGTGCTCTTCGACTTTACTGGCAATAGTAATGTTTCAAAGGTCATCAAAGCAGCCGATCTAGTAAAGGAGCAGTGGTTCCTTGACGCTGTCAACTACGAGGAGGCTATCGATCTCTTTGTTCTGATTGGTCATAACCCAGTTCGATTCAACGACTCGAGCAGTTCTTTTGATACAGTGTTCGGTGCTATTCGAAGTCAAAGACCGGATGTGCCAATCCAAGGTTTTGGCGGTCACACCCACATTCGCGATTTTGCCATCTGGGACAATAAAGCCACAGCACTTGAGTCCGGTAAGATTTGTATATACTTTTATGTACATGATAGTAACTGACAATGAAAAAGGCCGATACTGCGAGACTCTGGGATGGCTTGCTATGTCTGGCATCGAGTCTACTGCAAAAAAGGTAAAGAAAAACCCTAAAGGCGTGCCGAACCCCACACGAAGTGCTGTGCCGCCACGAAGTACCGGAACTACCAGCACGGGTGCACATTTGCCCTCGTCAACTTCCTCATCCAATCTGCGCTATGCTCGACGCTACTTGGACTGGAATCGTCAGACGTTCGCATATCATGCTAAGGGTAGTCAAGATTTTGACACATTTGGCACGCCCAAAGGCGCTGCCGTCACTTCAGAAATCACAGAAGAACGTGCTAAGCTTAATCTTACCAGTCTTTATGGATGTGCTCCGGAAACTTACTGCCAGTACTGCAAGCCATACGGTACTGATGGTAATATTTTCAAGCTTCTGCAGATAGCGCTTTCGACAGTCGTAGTCAACGAAACACGCAAGCAGAATTCTCGCTTGATCATCATCAACACCGGCAGTATTCGCTTTGATCTTGCGAAGGGGCCGTTCACATACGATGACTCGTTCATCGTCTCTCCTTTCGACGATGCGTTTCAGTTCATTCCTGATGTCCCTTATGAGCAAGCCTCCAAGGTCATCGAAATTTTGAATGCAGGTCCATACCAGAAGAAGCGCGACCTTGAGACCGCTGATTTCAAGTTTGACACTATCCTGTCCGACCGTGATATGTGCATCGATCCGCCACTCACACACTCTTATGATGGTATGACTCGCCGCTCGAGGCAAGGTGGTCGGTTGATACGCCGCCAGTCCACCACACCAACCCCAGGATATCTCACTGTGGATGACTTCGGCAACGATGGTGATGACACCATTCACTCAGCCATCCCGCACTACGCACAACCAAACGATCTCCAGGCCAATGGATCCTTCCCGCTTGACGGATCACTCCCCAAAACTGTTGATCTCATCTTCCTAGATTTCATTGCTAGTTACATTGTCAATGCCCTCAACAGTGCAGATGTTGGTGGCAACTTCTCACTGAGTCAAGTGTCTTACTACATGGACAAAAAGTTCACAACAAACAGCTACCTGCCTGCATACGCGAAGATCGCTTGGCAAGCCAATATGCCGAACTGCCCTATCGGACAAGGAATTGGATTTGAATAGAGTGGTCTCTGTTGTCATACTTTGCCGTTTCAGAGAACATGAGATGTAACCATGATGCTGCATGTACAGGTATGAGGTTTACATACACTGGAAGTAAATACCGCTACCTGGCACAACATGTACCCTAAAGGCATGCCTATCTGTAAAATTCTGTAACATTATACAAGTGGGCTTTTATTTCGCACGTCTCGTTTACCATACCTATACACCAAATACAAGACACACCTTGACAGGCACAAAACAGACGGCAAATAGAGCAAATAACAATACATCTATTTTCAAATACTACCATAAGCTGGTTTGCGAACAGAGAATTGAGTCAACAACATAACGGCTCTTTCTCTTTGCCATGCAACATTTCTGAAAAATGTTTGTTGCATGAAATTGTTGCTCGAGCTGGTACTGCATGCCAGATCTAACCCTCTAAGCGTGTTACAGACTGGCAATAGCTGCCTGAACAACTGGCGAAAAGATCCTCCTTGGTGAGTTTGAATTCAACTATGATATACAAATATACTATTGAGAGATCTTATTCCAAAATCTCAGGAGTGAGAGGCTTCTTTAGGGAGTCGGATAGGTCAGTCTCGATCGCTCACAAGTATGGTACAGACTACAAAAACGAAATGCGGGTGCGACCAAGAGGTCCACTATTCTAAGTAATTCAATTGTTTAGAAAAATTAACTGCGTCGAATACGTACACATAGACGCTCATTACCCGATGCTGAACTCTGACGTTATGCAATTAACTCACTCAGCAGTGCATCCACCGTCTCAAATTATGTTCTGTATCACAGTTAGTTTCGTGATTCATGTTGACGAGCAAAACAAAGAAAGATATCAATCGAACTTTGAAAGTCGTTTAATAGGTGGAAGGTGTGGTGGAGTGGAAGTAAAAGTGATATGAAGGCTGGTATAAGCCGAAATGCTGAGAACCTTCGGTTGCTACTTGTCGATTGATGTATCATTCATGGGGTCGGAATCGTTCATTAACCAAGGTCTTGCTTACTTGAATACACAAGCCGCCTATCTGCATAACCTCTTGACTTCCGACTCATAGACCGCTAATTTATCGCAATAGCCTCAATGGGTCTTTGATGGAGGCACTCCAGCTTCAGGAAAACCGACTTCGCCGCGCAGTATTCAACAGCGAGTTAATCAAATTGCAGAGTCATAAATAAGCTTTGCGGGGCACGTGTGTAGATTGAATTCCGGTTGTGTTGGAATCCTTGATGAGGATTGACCGCGACTATGCAATGTGTTGGTTGTCGAGACAAGGATATCAACGTCAAACGTATACCGGGCCGATTTCCGATATCAATTCGTACAATGATGCACGATGTCCCTTCATACACGGATGAGGGATCACATGCAAAGGGGTGTAGGAGGCTACGCGTCGCCTCTCATCATTCAGATAAGTAGACGATGAGCCGAAGGTAGATAGAGAATCAAGAATCAATGCATTGTTGAGGTCAAAATGAGACCAATTTGCTCCAAACAAGTTCAGAAGTTGGGATGACAAGGCCTGTGGCCACGCAGACTCTTGCCTACAGGAAAAACTCTATGAGAAAACCTTTCGTGTGCCTTACATACAGCCCCTGTTCAGGGCAAGTACTGTAAGTGTATCTTCTCCATTCAACAGCCTTTGCTGCCATTCTTGACACTGTTTGAAAATAGATACTAATATCTTGAGTTGAGAGAATTTAGATACCCATAATTACTCAATGACTGTCAGAACAAAAAGTGATACCAACCTTTGTTCCATCCTCGATTGGTATTAATACCCTTCCCAATGATTACCAACCATCTCTCCTCAGTTTCTACTATGTTTCACAGTCTTGTCGATAGCCCTGGAGCGATACAAATCAAGGTTGTCATTGTGTACAATCAGAGCTACAACACCGAATCGAACGCTTTCAACCATGGTGCAATGTATCTAATGACACTGGTGACAGACGGTCGCACCGATCCCTTGTCGCGCAACTGATTATGCCGCCTACCAGAGTGACTTGAGTTAAAGAGTGTCTCGCCTGCCGCGTGTAAACCTAGCGCTTCTTACTGACCTTGACCTGCACACATTTGCACCATAGTACGCCATGCAGATAATGCCTATCAGCGGTTCCATGTGGGGTCATCGTGATCCATAGGATAGACAGACACAGCAGTACATTTCCGTTAGTCTATTGCCACTCTCCCACACTGCATACGTTCGATGAGACACTCTAACGCATAGATAGCGAGACGAAGTTTGCGGAGATAGTTAGAACGATCTTGCTAGCAATCATCGATGCAGTGTTTTGACAGGGTTGGAAATTTTGTTGTTAGAAATCTAGTTTCTGTGGCATCTTTCCACGTATCTTCAACGTTTGGAATAGCTTTTACTAGTGGCCAGGCGGAACTATGATCCTTTACATCCTCTCAACAGGGCTGAGACCAAGCACCCGCATGCCGTTGTTCAGCACTTGCCTAGCTGCAACGTACAACGCCAACCTCGGGATATTAACTACCTTATCGTTGCCTACAACTTGCAGGTGATCGTAACTAGCACTGACAGCATGTGACATCTTGAACAAGTATGTCAAGACTGTGGTAGGCTCCTGTGTTTTGAAAGTGTTCAAGAATGTGTCGGGCCATGAGGCGAGTTGTCGGACAAGATCAACAGCATGAGGCTCTTGAAGCTCGCTAAAATCGACAGTAGTGAAATCCACCTTCTCCAATGACGGATCGGCTGTAACAGCTTTCCTGTAAATTGAGCACAGACGAGCATGTGCGTACTGTAGATATGGCCCTGTGTCCCCCTCAAAGGAGGTCATGCGGTCCATGTCGAAGTGATAGTTGTTAATCCTCTTGCCCTTCATGTCCTGAACCATGACGGCACTGATACCGAGAATGTCAGATGTCTTTTCTGGATTCTCAACTTGCTCGTACTTGGCTTGGTTGCCACGCATAACTTCATGCATCTTCTCGCCAACATCACGGAGGATGTCATCGAGGAACTTGGCTGTGCCCTTTCGTGTCGACATACCAAGAACCATGCCAAAGTTGATGTGTTGAGAAATGGAGGAGATGTCTTTCCAACCCATGAGCTCCTCAATCTTGAAGAGTTGAGCCAAGTGGAGATCTTGTTGTGAGGCGACGACGTACATCAGCTTGCTATAGGAGGATTAGCCATTGAACAATTTGAAGTGTTTTGGTACGTCATACTCAGGGTGGTAGGTCTGCATACGCTCGTACGCAGCACCAACATCACGCGTAAGGTATAGCGATGTGCCGTCCTTCTTCTGGATCACTGCTTTCCCGAGCTTCTTGGAGTGTTTGGTGAGGTCGACGATAACAGCGCCCTCAGAGTCCTCGCACACCTTCTTCTCCCACATGACCTTGACACCAAGTTCCATACTCTCATTCTTAATTTGCGACTCTCCACTGTAGACATCGTAATGAATGTTTAGGCGAGCATAGGTCTGTTTGTACTTCTCAATGGAGAGGTCCTATACTGTGTCAGCTCTTCACGCATTGACTTTGCCTGCTCCTTTTTCTCACCCTGAATCGTCTCCAGATACCAATAGCTTTGGGTTCACCATCAACCATACCCTTGAAGTACTTCCTAGCCTGCTCATCGATACCCTCGGTCTCAATTTTGGTGATTTCAGCCTCCTTCGCCGAAGTGTCCTTACCCTCTTCCTTGTCTTTAGCGACCTCGGCCTTCAGTGCTTTGACCTTGTCTGCCTCATCCTTCTGGATGTTGCTGACCCTGACGTAGATGTCATAAAGATGGCCAATGGGGTTCTTGACAAGCTCCTCCTCTGAGCCAAAGTAGTCGAAACCAATAGCCAACACACCATATTGTTTGCCCCAATCACCCAGGTAGTTCAGACGCACAACTTCCCAACCCATACCCTCATACAGGTTAGAAAGGAAGCCACCAATAATGGTGGATCGCAGATGACCAGCGTGGAAAGGCTTGGCGATGTTGGGCGAACTGAAGTCGATAACCATCTTCTTCTTTGATCCATCTTCCTTCAGCCCAAAGCTCTTGTTGAAGCCATAGCTCTGGCCAGACTTGAAGATCAAGGGGAGCACAATTGACGTGAGCGACTCTGGCTTGAAAAAGAAGCCAACGAAGGTGCCAGTGGCGACAGGCTTCTTGACGAGTGGGCTCTCAGGGAATTTGTCTGCTAACTCCTGCGCATAAGCCTTCAGATCTTTTCCCTTGAGCCTCAATGCGGGGACGGCAAGTTGAAGGTCGCCATTCTCAGGCTTCGCTGTCCATGCCAGTGTGGGGTATATAATTTTCTTGTCGACGCCAGAGACTTCAGCAAGCAGCTCAGTTATGTGGCTTCGGTATATATCGAAGGGATTGAGTTCAGGGAAGGTGTTTGGCTCCTGGGGGACTGACTCGAGACCAATGCTCTTGAGTGTTTTGGTAAGCTCTTCCATGCTGATAGCTGGGCGCGTCGACGCGTCGAGTTTCGCAAAGGGTTCGAAGGGTCGAGTATCGATTTGGGAGTAATGGCGAGGGCTTGTGCCGGCGTTATGTGGTCCACAACTTTTGTGTGCACGTGAGTAGTGGTGGGTGTGTGGAAGTGGCTTCGTGCGCGCTACAAAACGTGGGGAAGCTTTGAAGATGGTAGAAGGTGTGACTGTTCGGTGTTGAGTCAAGGAGTGGAAAGCGCAATGAGTCGCCCGCAGCCTAGTCAAAGGGTGGGAGAAAGAACTAAAAAGATTGAGAGGGGCACGAATAAGGGCATGCATGCAGAGCAGAAAACCACTGGGGTGGGGTCGATTTGCTATGCGTCAGTAGACGGACGTAGCAAACGCGCTAGCCAAAAAAAAATCTTGGAGGGGCAATATAATGCCAAGGCTGAAGGCAAGGCTGAGGGCAAGGCTGGTGTGGCCAAACTTCAAAATGAAGAGACGACAGCTCACATTCTCAGTAGCCCCGTCACTCGACATATCTACCGGGGATCACTGCATGCTATAGTCCCGTGAACCCTTGGTGATCGGTGTCTCACCTGCAACGTCTTAGCATTGTTGAGATGGATGATACCCTGGAAAAGCACATATCGAAACCCCTGCAATTCGTCAAAGGTATCAGGATCACATCGCGGATAGCACAAGCTCGACGAGGCATGTCTTCTAGATGTTTGATTTACGCGCCTGATAACCGTCGAATCGTGCTCATGCTATGTCTCCTGCAGCCACCCTAGAGCGTTCGGCCACTATATCCGATCGGCCAAATCTCATACGATGAACTAGGGTTCTCCTCGAATTGAAGCGAAAAAGCAGACACAAGGGGTCGTCATCCCTCGTTGTCAGGTTAGCCCCGCTTGGTCTTGGGGTTTGAGCAGAGTGTATGTTCGCTTCAAACTGCCAATAACTGCAAGCCTGTCATTGTTGTCATTGCATATCCTTACGCTCCTTCGATAGCAATCTTGGCATGTAGATAGGTAAGTATGTTCCTACAAACACTCATTGTGTCTGGTCTTTGCCACTTAGCTATAAACCACGCACGAAAATGAGAGACAGTGCGAGAGAGAGTTGCCATGGATGTCAGACAGGAGCTTGTACCCATTCTGCGTCTCTAGAATTGTTAGATTTTAAGCTTGATCGCCGTTGGTGCACCTGCGAGCCGACTGATACACTGTTTGGCGGCGGAGGAGGTCTGCGAATAATGTTCCAGATTCCCATGTTGGCAACGAAAACATGAACACATATGGCAGACCATGAACTGTTCATAGCCCCTATTAATTATCACACTTTGTCAGCGTTTGCAGATAGGTCATATTCAATCGAATTTGGGGATTTGGACCAGATAGGTGCTACCTGATATGCACCGTTGGGGTTGTTGGACGACACCGTGCCTGCACATCACCTCGGTCGTCGCAAGGAGACATACTGCCTCTAGCGGTGCTGCCGAGTCAGCTCCAGTTACATCGATGGACCGACTTCTCTGCTTCTAAGAAATCTGTCAATTCCAATAGCTATATTCGTGGGTTTCAAGTGTAATGTTCCATGTATGAAGTTGTCATTAATGATGGCACAACCATCTGTTGTCCTTGCAGGTGATCCGTTCATCTCAATTAATGGGAGAGTAGCGCTTGGTTGTACTGCAAGTATTCTGTTGCCAAAAAAGAAGCATATAGAGAGAAGAAGCTTTGGCCCCAACAGTACGTTGCGTGTCACAACAGCCCATGAAGCAGCTACTGGGCTATAGTGGAGGTGTAGAGCGATTCCAGAGCAGCCCCACAGAGCTGGCTCTTGCATGACAAGCCATTGGATACGTCCACACAGAGCTATGATGGTAGGTTCAATCAGTCTGAATTGATGGATGAATACAAGGTGCGCCATAAAACTACTATGCGGTGTAGAACAGTGCAGTGTCACGGAGGTGGCGATACATCGCAAGTTGCGGCTCTTCGGGTCAATGCTTCCGCAAATGTAGTGAGGCTGCAATGTGTACTTGACTGAGACAGGCTGCGCGGCGATTTGTTCCCTTCGCTAATCACGAGATCGTAACCGCCCATATTGATCTGGAATCGATCTCACTTATACGGACCGGTTATCTTGCAGAACAAGATCGGTAGCGCACATGCAAAGTCTGTGTATATGTGAACCTTTGTGGCGAATGTTGCATAAGACATGGCTGAAAACTTCGAAGTACTTGCACGCATGGTTTTGAAGGCGTACCCTTCGTATTGGAAGGTCGCTGCGTGCGTTGACGAACAGCGGTTTGTGCTGCACTGTGCGACGCGCACTCCTCAATGTTTTGAGACAGAATCGCATGCCACAGCCCGAGGCTGTGTTCGACGTGAGAAGGTGGCATTCCCAGTACCATGGGCTCACGAAAGCTGAAATACCAAACGTGGAAGGCACGCAGATCAACTCTGTACTCTTGTACTGAGACACACGATTTCACACTTTTGCTAAGATAGATCTGTCGAAAGTAAGTAATCTGAGTTTGCTACCGGTATTTGGCGTTCGGCGTTGTGTATCCGGCATCCTGTCGCCTTGGCTGCATCATTGCGTTGGCGTCAACCAAAAAGGTCGCGATACATTACTCTTGCTCTGGAAACCCTTTTTTTTTAAAAAAAAAACAGTCCAAGGATGTGGAGCAGCTTGTTGGATGATGGTTGTGCCGGTAATACATCTGAACATGTTTATGAACAACCCATCAGGAACAAGATTAACAGGTAGTCAATGAAACATCCAGAACGCGGAATAATCGGCTTGACGCGAGGAATCTGCAGACGACTGAAATAAGAAGCTCAAAGTGGGACACGAGCAGGAAGTCGGCGAGGTTGCTGACACACGGCGCTGGATGACAGTGAACAAAAGCAATACTCGAGGCCATAACCCCTGTCACGGTGGATGCCTTCTGCAGCAGGAGATACAATCCAGCCATTCGGTAATCGGCTGTGCGCTCCGCTTCCGCAGAAGCACATGTGCGTCCACATGCACAGGGATACGAGATCTTGCATTTCCTGACGAGATCGTGTACGGGCGGCAATCGAAGGTTCCATATCATGCCCTTGTTCAAACCCATGTCAAGCGTAGAGATCCTGCAGCTAAATCAGTGTGGCGTCTACATGACGGTCAATTGCTCCTGTACATGCTGTTACAGGCACAAGAGTGAGAAAGGCGCTGAAACATGTTATTGGATGTTGCGGCTCACATGTGGGATGCTCACATAGATCGTGTTAAGCAACGGCCGTTCAACAGATTGCTACTCGCGCGCAACAGATCACCCAACGTGACAACCCCAGAAAATTGCAATGCTGTTGACATATGTGACCAAGACAGCGCGTCCCTCAAGGTCTGAACGTATTGCTGTGCAACTGGTGACTGTTGGAGACGCCATTTCGTGCGACGGAATGTGTGCAACAGCGCCAATGTCCACCGGACCAAACCCACAGACCTGCAGTGCCGCCTCTGACCCCTCGATCCAACAAACATTGTCTAGTGAGATTCCCGGCAACGCTAGTGCTATCTGCCACAGACCCAAGAGTCTGATACATATCTACAACTAGGCGTCCAACAGCTGTACTGGGCACGTTCGTAGCGTATGATTGCGTAAATGAAATCGCGGAGATGTTCGGAAATCGAGGCTTCCTGCCGCCGAATAGGAAGTACCAGGGTCAACCTGGCGGCAAATATTTGAGATTAGGCATCGCAAGTCTCCACGGGGCTGCAGAAAAGGTTACGCCTGGGTGCTTTTGATACATGCTGGTTGGCTTTCAGAGCCAACTGGATCCTGGCCTGGCAGAAGCCTCATGTGATGTACGGGTTCCCCTGGAATTACGAGAGCCTGGCGCTCGGTACTGTGGATGAAGTTGGCAAACGTGATACCGTGACGATGTTTTGGTACCCACCGGATATGTAGATGCTGCCTAGATCGGCAATCGTGCAGCCACAACTGCAAGATGATCGGGCGCTTTCTCTGAGAGAGATCGAAGCCAAGATTGTCTCATTTCGTGGGGCGGCGTCGCATTGCGAAAGCCCTTCACCGACGCATGGTGGAGACAGGGCAACCAGGGCGGCGGCCCGCCATCTGATTCACCTGGGATGCCGGTTTAGACAGAAGCAAGCAGAAGATCTGTCAGAATAAGGAGAGTGATGCTGAAGCCAATAGCGGAAGGCGGCACGCCCTGGAAAAAGCTGCAACCCATGCCAGGACAGGCAAGAGCAGTTCTCATCCTGCAATTCGGACAGTGTATAAGATGAGCTACCTACCAGCACGATGATGACCATTCATCTGCATATAGCACCCTGTCGTTCAAAGTTGAAAGCATTGGTCCTTCTCGCGTCGACGACTGAGACATCATCTATCCTCCATCGCTCGCGGTTCACAACATCTGAAGAGATATTGGTCCTCCTTGGTGCATAGCACAGTATCGAGCATCGCGAGACAACATCGCCCTAAAGGTACGTCGAACTTGTGCAGGCTGTTGACTGGAAGCACGTGCATATTTCTGAGGGAGAGTACAGTTGATGTACTGACAAGTACCAGAAGTCACTTTAGCTACCCAGTGCCGCAGTACTAAAGTAGAGCCGAAGAAGCGCCTTGTTTGGTGGTCTATCATATCTACTACGATTGAACTTCGACGACACACCTCTTATTTTCATCACAACTGCCATTACTGTTGTTGTTGAATTCCGAAGTTTGCAGCATCTGCAAATCAGGAACGACCGAAAAGCGAATACGAGTCTGAAGTAGAAAAAGAAAATCCCCTGTGCATTTGTGAAACGCACAACGCAGGTGGGGTGTGACGAAAGAAGGTAAGCAGATCGGAGCCCGTTCCCGCCTCTCGATCCACATCCCTGCTACCCACATGGCATGCTGGGTTTTCACCATACGTACGATTCGCAACCTCGCTCGTTTGGCATGCCTCATGTTCTTTTCTATGTCTGCTTCGTCTCCTCCCCGTCTTCCTCTTTCAGTTGTCAATATGTGGCTTCTCGAGTATCGCTCGCGTCCTGTGCTGTTGCTTGCCTCTCCATGACCTTGGTATTTCCTGTGGTCGCCGTGGAGCAGGCAAGAGCACACAAGGCACTATTTCTGACCTCACTTCTTCGAAGAGCTCAGCTACTATTCAAGATTAATCTGCTTGGACGTCGATTTCATTTGCATATTGCTTCATCAGCCACATTTCTTCAATCACCGGCAGCAATAGAGCTCAGCAAGCAAACATGACCCCCGGGTAGAGGCTCGTTTTCAACTTTCTGCTGCTTCAGCATCTTACCTATGTTGCTTTGCTGGAGAATTAGCTCATTTCGCCAGCCGCTGATACCTCATTCTCTTTCTAACCTGACTTTCTGGATGTACCGATTTACTCAAACTCACAACCGCCCCACGAGCGTATGCTAATTTACAGCAGATTTTCTTGCCATTGGATGCAAAGAGGCCAAAGACGAGGACGACGAGGATATTCATTACCAGACCTGAGTATATTGGGCCGAAGAAACAGATCAAACCCACTCTCTACATCCCAGGATCGATCCAGTTTATACGAAACTTCTTCATCGTCTAGACAGACTCATTCACTACTTCGAAGATCTGCTCGCATAGCTGAGTCTTTCAGCGGGAATATCACCACTACTCAACAATCATCCACCTCTACTGATACAATGGCTGATGTCGCAAGGCCCCGTGCGTTTGGTAGCCAATCAGTTCGCTCAAGGCGTCACGATGGTAGCATTCGTCCATCAGGGCGATCAAGATCTGGTCACTATTCGGATAGCATACAATATGTCATGGACTTCATAGTTCAGCCACCCCGCTCAGCACGTGTCGGCCACACAATACCTGGGTCTGTTATCGTGCGCTTACGCACTACAAATACTCACCCTGATGATGCTGTTGCAGACTCACCCAACCTGGTGGCAGTTGCTGCACTTATTCCTGGTCCAAACTCTACCGCTTCATCGGACCCTCACGTTCTCAACACACTTTTGGGCGGTTCGCGCATTGACTCAATACATCCCTTCGCCGACGATGAAGAAGATGGCTCCATTGCATCCATGGACATGGCTGGGCCTCAAGGTGTTGGCTACATGCGTTTTCCAGACCTTGCTATCCGTCAAGCGGGTACCTACCAGATACGCATCACCCTCTTGCGTACAGCCGATGGAGCAGCTGTTCATGCTATCAATAGCAACCCCATCGTCGTGCAGAACTCTGGGTCCACCACCGCCTACACATCCTACAATGGTAGATATGTAATGGCTTCATACTGATATCGGTGCATATTTGAAAACTTTGTTCCCCTGCTGGCTACCAGCACGAACGCAGGATACTGCCACGATCTTCGGATCTCCTTCAAGTGGTGGTTTGTACAATTCGTATTTTATAACTGAGCTTTGATGCACATATGAGAAGGATGTTATGATCACAATTCTTCAAGGTCAGATTCCAGTTGGAGTCTCTTGTGGCGTTCGATGGTAATCGACGTCAGCAGGCTGCATAGTAAGGCGAAAAGGCGCCAAAGGCGCAACGGATACATGGGCATGGGTCTGCATTTGAACGCCTCGAGGCTTTTTGATATTTTACAGCAAATACTAAGGTATCCATTATCTGATAATCAAGAATCTGAATAACAACGTGGTGATCATGTTTTCACGACGTCCAAGTTGACTGAAGTCACAATTGCGAACAAAGAGCGTCTCTACTGTCTTACTGTACCTGCTGGTCTATCACATTCTGATTTCAAGACGCTTCTAGAATGCATTCCTAATCTCTCAACTTATTCACAAGCACGCGAGATCTTGGATCTACCGAAGATCCCAGTAACCTTATTCATATGAGTTGCATTAAATCCAGCAGTAGCTTTTGTCACTTGAATCGGTGATGGCTGTGCACTATTGAGTTGAAACAGATCGCTGGTTTGGGGGAAGTTCTTGAAGATAGGAGAAGAACCAATGTAGGGTATCGGAAATACTCAAGAATAGGCTCGTAACTGGGATTTTTTTGTAAAAGATGGTAAATGACGGAAGTAATTTTTCAGCTCTGTTCACATAAAATCTCTTCCTTTCATCTTGAGGTGGAAAGTATACACACTCAAGAGAGTGCACACAAATCAAACTACCAGATTATTTCTAGAGACAAAGCTGCCTATTTTCAACTTTTTGCTGAATAATGGTGTATTTCTTGGAGAGTATCCTGCTGACAATGTAAAGAAACGTTGAAGCTACTTGGTACTGCCGTCGCCTGTCTATGTAAGAACTTGAAGGTCTGGGCCCTGTCAGATGTCAATCATTTTGCATAAAGGTCGTTGGGAATATTGATTCCGTCAGATACACTAACAGGAGCAGAGTCTAGAGTTCTGAGTGCGCAGCCTGTAAAATGGGCGATCAGTACCATGGTACAGAGAGGGAGCAGCCGCAGTAGTAGTAGTAGTAGTAGTAGTAGTAGTAGTAGTAGTAGTAGTATTATATTAACGTCCCGGTACATTTGGCAAGGAGCAGCCGCAGTAGTAGTAGTAGTAGTAGTAGTATTATATTAACGTCCCGGTACATTTGGCAATTGCCTTTACATACATTTTCACCTCCCATGGGGTATTGGGGACGC
>JALRMI010000015.1:0-167634 GCA_026120165.1 Leptosphaerulina australis
AGCGAATATATACACAACCGGGAAGCAGTCACGTGAAGATAGAACACGTGAGACCCAATACACGGTATACCACGTGAATTGAGGTGCCAAGCTGACATATGGCAGGAGGAACACCAGTAATGATATCCCGTGATAAAAATCGTTTTTCGTCCTATAGCTCTTCGTCAGACTCTGAAGTTAGTGTACATGCGTCTCTGCTATGCTCCTTGAGTTGCCATTTCTTGCTAATAAAGAAGAAGACCCTTCCAGGGCCCTCGTCTTCTCCTGTCAATGAAAAAAAAAAGAAAAGCGTCTTCTTGTTGGCAAGACTTTAACGCAATTACTCATCGATATATCCATCATCAGTACATATGTGGGTGGTCTCTCCTCTTTAGTTCGATCTACCGAGAAGTAACTTATATCTAGGGAAGCAAGGGCTAGTCCCAAACGGGTCTAGCCATATCTCCACAGGAGTGTTTGGCTTGGTTTGGTTTTTGATTCAACGTCTACTGGAGTCTAAGACTACATTGGACGAGATGTGTTAAGACTCATCTAGTAATACATGATGGTTTTCAAGTGAGTGGTTCTATCAAAATACAAGGGATGATGTGGGATACGTCCCAGGGGCCAATGCAATACTGCTGAAATACACAGGAGTGATGCAACAGCATTCCAACCCTTTTACTGGATGATTGGTAGTGGCTGTAAACGAGTTATTCCATGACTCTTGGATAGTAAGGATCTTAGATTTAGGAATGAGGGGACGTCTTAAGCGGACCTCTTCATGCGGTGTAGTACATTAATTCCAAAAAGTGAGATTCTAGCTGTTGTCATGATTTTGGTGGTTTGACATAGAAAATTCAATTATTTATGAAACACCTTCCGCCCCGTGACCTGGAGCTACAACTTACCTGCCGTACGCGTACTTTCGAGTATGCCCTGCGTACACGGTAAGAGACTAGATTTTAGCGCCCTCATTAACGTGAGATGTGCACATCAAGGTGTGCACATCCGCGCATGGAAGACACTACCCCAATTCCAGTGTAACCTTCTTCCACATAGCCTATTATATATCCTTACAAGATTTCAGAGGGAGGATGTAAGGTGTCTCGCAAACAACACGTAGCAATACAGAACGCTTTAATAACCCAACAAACGCACACACATATATCAAACATCCTGCCAACACCTTTCGATAAATAAAAACGGGTACTCAGTTCCAAGAACTTGAAAACAGGAATCCGTCAATTATTTACTCTATCAGGATATATGTTGCGAGACCGCTCGCTCGGGGCATAAAGGAACCAATACATTCATGACATTTACTGAAAACCGATCGATCGTACCTCTGTCATCATTGCATTGGCTTGTATGATCGATCTGTTTATGTGAGTGGTATGGGTGGATACTTGACTAATAATCACGACCTAAGTCTGTATGCCTGAATCAAGGGTGAGTTGGAGACCCACAAACAGTGAGCAGTAAGCATTGCCATAAATGAGTTTATCGAATCTTGGCCCATTCATAAGCGGCAACGTGATACCGAAACTCTGGTTTAATTTAGAGTGCATGCGCCACCCGATTTAGAAGAGGCACCCTCGTAACTCAAGTTTTCCAAGTAGAAGATGATACATTTCTAAGGGTTGCACTGAAAACTTCAGATCGTGAGGTCGCTGTCGATTGCTACTTCCCAGTGGCCGACCTGCTCAATTTCGGTGGGTCCGTAAGCTCTAGACATGCAGGACTGACACGTTCTTCGATCCCCAGTTTTTAGAAGCAATGTTAAATATCAGCTGTTCCTAGGATTAAGTTCATGGGTCGAGAAAAAAAACTCAATGTTGATTTTTGTGATCGATATTCCTACAGACTGAACCTGTCGGCGAATTTGCCTTTTACTACTGTCATGGACTCCCGGTTGTCACAACACATAGTCAATCCAGCTTACTTGATCACCCTCGAAGACGCTCGCCACAGCGGTATCGATGCAAGGCTCTACCCATCGTTGGAGGCTGTGTACATATATTTTCCACTGACTGTTGGGACAAGCCATTGTGTTGGCGTGCAGATGTCCATTATCCCATTCTCGCTGCGTCAATTTCCTGGACAAGTCTTCTATTGTGCTGAAGGCGCCATCCTCCGGTGCTGCGATAACTTACCGCAGGACGAGATTCTAGCACCTGTCAGTGAGGCTGCCGAGATCATCTATGGAAACTCTGTGCCCTGGCATAAGTGGAATCTTCGAGCGCCAGGCGTTTGGTAGGTTTCTACATTCTTCAAAACGTCTATTCTCAACATTGGGTTCACCCTGCTGACAGTGATGTATAGGAAAGAGATTTCGCAGACTTCAAAAACGCATATCAGTTTCGAATCATGTACCAACAGTATTAAGGAGCAGTTAAAGCAAGTCATTGCAACGTCGCGAACGTCAGAGCCGGAGTTTTGGCAGCAAGATTTCTCTCATATGTGCGAGGACGACCGGTCAATGAGTGTTTCCAATTCTCAATCTCGATCGGGAAGCCCTGGAACTGAAAGTCCGTTCAGCAACCCGTTATCTGGGTCGGTCATTACGACAGAGATCAGACGGCGACCTAAAAGAAGGCAAAATGATAGCGCTAGGACGCAGGCTGAGCTTGTGACTGAGACAGCCGACACATTTTTGGAGAGGCTTAACTCAGCAACTATCTCAAATGCAGATGTCTTATCGTACATGGATCTGGCCAGCATCAAGGATCCACCACTGACACCACGTGGAGAGCATATGTCGCGAGCTTGGGAAATGTGCATTAGCTTTGCCCGGCAATCGAGCCAGAAGCTCAAATATGGGCGTTTTCTGCGCTTCCTCTCACTCTGTTTCTTCTTGATATGGGAACGGTACTCGTCCAAGCACGGCAAGAGTGCAGCTCGTGAGGTATGTTGTTTTCTTGCTGCCGCCAATCGATCTATAACATGCATGTCAGCTTGCTTAAAAAGATATTATAGGTAAATGCGAAGATGCGCGAGGCCGGATTCAGCGGGCACTCGCGCGGGCTCAAGACAATGCGTGATGAAACTACGCTTATCAACACTATCATCGCCTCGATTCAGGCACACTGCGGTTTCGAACAAGCTGGTATCCTGTACCACATATTCTTTGGTAAGATTGCCCATTCCATCTGCCAATCCTCGTCATACCCTTTACCTAAACGTGATACAGCTAACACAACTATTCCTCTAGAAGCTGCAAACTACCAACTCATCCGTACCATCAACCGCCTGTCCAAAGACAAACAAGCCACCATCATCAATTACACGTGCAACCATTTCGACGTGCAAATCCTCGCAGCGTGCCCTTCAACAACGACAATTGATGTCCAATCCATCATCAAACAGTACCTGCCTGATCTATCGTAAGTATCTTCACACCATGCGAGATCATGACGTATGCATTCGTGGGACGCCTGAGGCTGACGGGTGGCGTGCAGGAAGGACGCTATCAACGCAGCAATTGGGTACCAAGCCATGGACCTACAGAAAAGTGCACCCCCACTCAGTGAGTGTATGTTCCGATTCTAGAAATGTTGAGACCAATTAACCGAGCAGATTTAGGCAAACATAACACGAGCACTGGCATAGTTGACAATGAGGGATTCCCGCTTTTGGTTGACAATGCAGCGACGCCGTTCGACGGCCTGTCTGCTGGCATGTTTTTGGGACATCAGGGCGAGACGGCGGCGTTGGATACGATCCACTGTAGCCACGATGTTTTTCTGGGAGACATGAATTTCGATTTCATTTTTAACGACACCAATATGGGTGAGGTGGTGCCAGTGGCCTGACACGCATGAACTGCTATCAAATAACAGTAAGGTACAAGCAACAGACAAATTTAGACAAGATTTCATGTGAGAGATAAGACATAAGAGGTGGATAGATAGAAACAATAAGCAACATTCCAGATACATTAAGAGATAGATGAATAGAAAAGATGACGGCTTGGCTTGCTTGAGCACGTTCAGGTAATATAACAATCATGCATGAGAAGCTCATGTACGATTCTGCACTCGCTGGCTTTCTTGTACATGCTCTGGTAGCATAATGATCATGTGTAAGGAAATCGATCTACGCTTCGGCACTCGCAGTCATAATCAGCCTACTCCGAGCAGCTATCTTTGCCGCCAAGGCAGCCAACGATTCAGCGCCGAGCAGCTCAAGGATAGGCACGACAGCTTCCATATCCTTTGCGATCCAGTTCCTGAGCTCGACAGCGACCAGCGAGTCGATGCCGTAGTCGTGCAGGCCGCGAGCCGTGCTCACATTCTCCGTGGGGATGCCGGTGCGGTCGACAATGTAATTTACCAAGGCAGCCAAAATTGCAGCGACAGCAACGGAAAGGCTGGTGGATTGCTTGATGGTGTTGCGCAGCGTGTCGCTGGAGCTGGCGGTCGTGGACCCTCGCGCAGATAGGAGCCGATAGCGTGAAAAGAGGGGTGCGCGGAGAGCAGGGAGCGCACCATCAGGATGCCAAGCGCCAAGCCCGGTGATGATGTGGGCCTGACAGGGGTCACGCGTGGGATGTGCTATAGCGAAATCCAAAAGTCGCATGAGACGGTCGGCGTGGGTGAAGTCGAATCCTTGACGCTCCATGGCCTGCTTCAGTTCCTGGTTCCGTGCCAGATAGCCGATGCCGTCGACAGCACCAATGTCGACAGTAGTTGCAGGCAAGCCGAGCGACCGCCTGTAGCGGGCAAAGGCGTCGAGGAACGTGTTTGCGGCAGCATAGGCCGCCTGGGACGTATTGCCCACGATACCACTGATGGACGACTCGAGGACGAAGAAGTCCAAGTCCGCGTGAAGGCACCGATGCAGGTTCCATGTGCCTTGCACCTTTGGCCGCAGTACCTGCAGCCAGTCATCCAGTGTCATGTTGGCAAGCAAGCCGTCGCGCAGTACCATGGCGCCCTGGATCACGCCACGAATGGGCGGCATCGTATCGCGAGCCGTTGCTAGCACCGAGCCGAGCCTAGCTGCATCCGCGATGTCACAAGCGGCTACAGTGGCTCTGCAGCCCACCGCCTCAAGCGCGCCGACAAGCGACTCTTCCCCCTCGCCATCACGCCCGGAGCGGCTCAGCAGTAGCACATTGCGAGCACCTCGCGCCGCCATCCACAGCGCCGTCGCGCGACCCAGCCCGCCAAGGCCGCCAACTAGCAGATATGTCGCGTCATGACGGAACAGGTCTTGCACGTCGTCGTGGGCGGGCTGCGGCGCCTGATAGTTGACTATATCACCCGGCTCGACGACGGCAACGAGCTTGCCTACATGGACGCCCGTCTGCATCTTCCGAAATGTCTGACTCAGCTGCAAGAAGGGAACCGTCTCCAGCGGGCGGGGGCCTCGTAACAAGCCACGCTCGTACAAGGTCAGCACTTTGCCCAGGATATCACGCGCCGCCTGCGGATCCTCCTTGAGGGCGTATGCTAGATTGTATGCGGTGAAAGAGGCATTGCGTGCAAACACGGCCATATCGAGCCGTGCATTGACGGTAATATCACGCTGACCAAGCTCGACGAAGCGGCCGTTGGGTGCGATGCAGGTCCACGACTGGCGTAGTGCCTCACCTGCCAGTGAGTTGATAACGACATCTACGCCGCGACCCCGAGTTAGCCTCATGACATCACGCGCGAACCCCGTGTCGCGGCTGAACAGGATGTGCTCTTCGGGGATGCCAAACCGTTCCTGGATCAGCCTCTTCTTTTCCAGACTGCCCACAGTGACCAGGACCACGGCCCCCACCAGTTGACTGAGTTCGACGACTGCCTGGCCCAGCCCGCCCGTCGCCGCGTGTACCAGGATCGTCTCGTTTTGTTGGAGGCGGGCGATGTTATGGACGGAGTGGAATGCCGTCACGTACGTGATGGGGAGCGCAGCAGCGGTTTCAAGCGACAGAGAATCCGGGATGCGCTGCACCAATCGCGCATCGAGCCGAAGCTGCGTGCAGAAGGAGCCGGAGCCCATGCACACGACGCGGTCGCCGATCTGTAATCCCTGGACAGCGCTGCCTACGGCCGTGATAGTGCCGCTGCTCTCGCAACCAAGATCTTCAACGGGAATCTGGCCCATAGCCATCATCACGTCCTTGAAGTTAATGCCCGCGGCCTTGACCCTCATCTCAACGTAGCCGGGCGGGAGTGGGCCTTGGACGCGTTCGTCCGGCGCAAAGTGGAGCGTGTCGAGCAGTCCCGGGGTCCCTGCAAAAAGGCGGACCGCCCCTACCTTGTTCAACGGCGTGGGGGTGGGTCCATGCTTGGCTGGATCCACCCGCTCCGCCAGCTGCTCTGTTGCAGCCGAGTCTTCAATCATCCGTGGCACACGTAATATTCCGCCCCGCTCCACCAGCTCCACATCGTCGTCGGCAACTGGGTGTAACACGCGCCGCCTGAAGACGTCGGCAATACGTGCAGCCGTGGAAGTGCCCTCAACGCTCTCAAGATCCAGCGTGATAATTGGCCCGTCACCCACCTCGGCACGAATGGTGCGTGCAAGGCCTTGTATCAGTGCTGCTTGTGGATCCGCACATGTATCGCTGCCTGCGCCTCGCGTTACCCAGACGAGGCCTGCGCTATTGTGCGCCATCTGCTTGAGAGCCTCCCACTCGGCTGTCTCAGGCCCTACAAGCACAGGCCTGCTAAGCTCACTCAACACAATGCATGCTTGTCCTGGTCGCGGACGTGCCTCTGCGAAAGGCACCACATCAGTCGCAGCACCCAGCTCCTCGCAGAGGCTTCGCAGTTGCTTCAGGTCAATACCTCCTGCGTCATGGTCGGCCACGATGAGCACGTCGGCTGTCTTGCTGGGCTCAGCCTCAGGCTTCTCAGTCGCCCGCTGGAGAATCAGGACATCCTCGGATAGCGTAGCGCGTGTCTTGTACCCCATGCCATGCACTACTTCTTGCACATCCTCCATGGACGTTGGTGATGCGACGTCGGCTTGGCTCGACATGAAACTTGGAAGAGGGCCCCATAGCAGTGTGGCAAGCGGCGACGTTGGCGCATGGTCCGCGAGCACAAGACTGCCTCCGTATGTCAGCAGTGTCGACGTTGCTGACAACGTCTTGGAAAGTTGTGCGCTCGAGCCGAGAGCGTTGAACGCAATTACCACATCGTATGTATTGTCAACGCCTCTGGAAGTGGCCTGTGGCACGCCGTCTTCTTCCATCACATCTCGGAAGCCAATCGAGTCGGCCCATGATGGAAACCTGCTCTTTGCACTCTCCTGAACGTTGAGTTCTGCGTCACTGTGGTGGAATGTCGCAAAAGGTGCAATTCCACCACCCATTTCAGACAGCAGCGACAACAGATTTAATGACGCGGGGCCTGATTGTGGTCCCACCGTCAGCACAGCCAGGCTAGGCTTCTTGTGAGCTAGTAGCCCGATGTAAGCTGCTACTGACCGGTTGTTTTCGAAAAGCCCTGGGGTCGCGGCAAGAGCTGCTAGGCTATACGTTTGAGTAAAGTCAGCAGCAGTCACCTCACCAACTAACAGCTTTGGAAATGCATTAGCAGCTCGTGCTATGGTGGTACTAATCTCTCCAGGCGAACAATAACCTGAGTCCTTCTGATGGGCAGTGTGAAGCTTCACTTGAGCGCTGACCAGCTTCCAGAGATCGTGTGCGTACTGTCCGGCTTCCTCCGATCGCTGCTCAGGGATCTTTGCAAGTATACCGCGGAGCAACTGTACAACAGCTCGATCAATTTCCTGAGTTGTGTCCTTGGTGCCCAACGCCACCGTTGAAGCGGAACATATCTGAACAAGTTGCTCCTCTGTTAGAAAATCGACATCAGGCGCCCACTTCACGTTGTATGCACGTGGTGGTACCTCACCATCGCGCTCGCTGCTCTCTTCGCGATCCAGAGACGCAAGGGTCATCTCGCCTATACGAATAACTGGTTTGCTCCCTGGCGTATACTGGCCCTCAAAAACAGTCATGCTTGCGGAGCTGAAGCGGTAATCCTTACGAGAGGTCGATGTGTAGGACACAAGTCTGTCCCCTGGTTGCCTCTTTAGGCCATGAGCAACAAACATATCCTCAATCGACACGGGGACAATAGCATCGTACATCCGACCTGAATCTGTTGCCAATGCTGGCAGGTAGGTCTGGAATATGCTGTCCAGCGTTCCTGGGTGGATGACATTGGTTTGCTCGTAGTGCATTGGCATGACCGCTGCTGTATCAGGGATTGTCAGGTTACCAATGCAATGACCGGGCGCCCAGCGTAAGTTTTCTAGATTGGCAAATGTTGGGCCATAATGCATCCCAATTTGAGAAAGGCGCTCATACAATTCTTCTGCGCTCCACGGTGTTTGACAGACATCTTCAAATTCTTCAACCAATGCCTGGTGTGCCCCGAGACTTGACTTTTCTTGAGCTTGTCCGTTAACGGGATTTGTAGATTTGGATGGCGACTGCACTGAAATGAGGCCACGGCAGTGTTCTGTCCATCGGTCGTCACTTGAAACGGATGAAACGCAAAACTCGTCCCAAATGTTGGACGGCGTTCGTACGCTCTCGGAGTAAGCTTTGACACTGATGACGACCTCAACTTCACCAGGCGTCTCTGGTATAATAAGACCAGAGCTAATGACTACTTCACGGAACTGGTAACCCTCGATTATAGTTCCCGCTTTTCTCATCACAGCCCGCTGTGCAGCTGCCTCCATTGCCATTGCAAGATATCCTGCCGCTGGATACACGATCGAGGACTGGATCTTGTGGTCCTGCACCCAGGGTATCTCTGAAAGGCGAACTATCTGACGCCAGCGCGGTTCTAAGATGCTTGAATGAACGTCAAAAACGCCAATAAGGTCTCTTCTAGGATGTTGTCGGCTGCGGTATGCTCGACTAATCCTGGACTCCGCAGTATAACTCTTAGCATGGTTCCATGCATAGGGCGGCAGATCGATCAACGGAGGAATTTGAGTTTGGCCATTCCGGTTTACTGCCGATAGATTGATGGCATATCCAGATACGAAAAGGCTAGATGCAAGGGCCAGGGCCGTAGTCATGGCATCCTTCTTTCGCACCAAGACCGAGAGATAGTCTATAGATGGTGTGGTGGGTAAATCGATTGCCTCGAGAATCTGGTTGATCGGACCAGCGAGCGCTGCATGGGGACCAATTTCCACCAAGGTCTGCACTTGAAATGCACCGTCGCGGTCTGTGTGGCTCGCTAGCTGACGCAACGATTGAGCGAATTTCACCTCGCCCACAAGGTTATTGACCCAGTACTCCGTCCCGAGCTTGGACTTGTCAGCCACTTTGCCCGACACTGAGGAGAAGAAAGTAATATCCCGGTTTCCTTCCAGAACCTCAATGTTCGAGATGGCGCTTCGGTAGCTGTCTGCTATAGTGGTCATGTGGTGGGAATGGTAGGCAACCTCAACAACCAGCCTTCGGTTGTAAGTGCCCTTCTCTCGAAGAATCTGTTGCAGCTCATCGAGAGCGCTCTTGTCACCGGATACTGTAAAGCTCGAAGGGCTGTTTGAGCATGCTATAACTGCCTTGCCGTTCTTCAACCCGGCCAAGATAGGCATGAGCTCTTCTCTCTCCATGGCCACCGCAGTCATGGCGCCCTTTAGGCCTTTCTTAGCCAGATCAGAAGTTGCGCGGCCTCTCTCGTACGCAATCAGCATGGCATCTTCCAGACTAAGCGCGCCTGCCGCGTACGCTGCTGCGATCTCTCCACTCGAGTGTCCGGTGACAGATCTGGGACGTACACCCCAAGACGCAAGCATGTCTACCAGGGCGATCTGCAACGCCGTGCAAAGAGGCTGACTGTAAATCGCCTTATTGACCTGCGAAGTTTCAAAATCCCGTTCAAGTTCATCTGCATTGTAAATCAGCATACAAAAGAAGCTCATATGCGTACTATCAGGCAGACATACCAATAATATGAAACGATGCTCCAATGCGTTGCAGTGCAGTACTGCATCTCTCGAGGCTCTCGCGGAACAACGGAACAGTACTGATAAGCCCTTTCCCCATGCCACACCACTGAGCGCCCTGGCCCGTGAACACAAAGCCTAGGTTTTGCTTTGGTGGAACGTTGACGAGTTTGACCTTTTTCAGCTGAGACACCAGCTCGGAGCTCGATGCTGCCGTCACGGTGGCTCGCCATGGGTGTACGGTTCGCCTGTCTGAGAGAGTGAAGGCTAGGCTGTCCAAAAACCGGTTATCTGTGGTTTCTGTTCGCTGGGAGACATAGTCGCCGAGCTGTTTCGCCCATGCTTCACCTGCTGCGGGATCAAATGCCGAGATTACGAAGAGCTGAGGTGTGGAAATCGGCTCGGCGGATGAGGCTGCTGTGTTGCCATTAGTTAGGGAATGGCGGTTCGTGGCAGCATCACCGTCAGGCAATGTATGGCCATTGGCGAGAGAGTGACCGTTAGAGAGTGTGTGGCCATTGGTAAAAGATGGGCCTTTTGTTAAGAACACTCCGTTGCCAGTGGCCTTAGAATCATCGTTAGTAGGTTTGGTGGCTAGTGCCTTCTGAATTTCCTTTACAGTAAGCGCAGACTTTCTTGTGAACCCACGTGGATCGATGCCACGAAGCCGTAAATAATCTTCAGCACTCTCAAGAATGGCATGCACATTGGCACCACCATAGCCAAAACTGTTTACTGATGCGCGACGTGTCTTTGAGCCCCTCCAAGGCTGGATACTAGTAGGCACCTAGACATCATAGGTAAGTCATGGATCGTTCTGTAAGTGCTCAGAGGCTTACATGAAGATGCCAATCCTTCAGCGGAATTTTCGGATTGGGCTTCTCAAAATTCCGATTTGGAAGTATTACCTCGTTCTCCAGCATGAGTATACACTTGATGACACCCGCGAGTCCACTGGCTCCCTCAAGATGCCCGACATTGGTTTTCACGGATCCAATTGTAAGTAAATCCTGCCGGCCGGCACTGAAGACTCTGGATATAGCGCCGGTTTCGGTTGTGTCGCCAGCCTGGGTCCCTGTCCCGTGACATTCTACATATGATGTCTCCAATGGGTCAAGACCCGTCCGCTCGTATACTGACCGTATTAGGGCTTCTTGGGAGACACCATTAGGCATGGTTATTCCTGGTGTCTTTCCGTCTTGGTTGGCGCCTGTACCGCGGATGATGGTTCGAATGGTATCCCCATCCGCAATGGCATCGTCGAGACGCTTGAGAAGCAGAACGGCAACGCCTTCGCCCCGAGCATAGCCATTTGCACGCTCATCAAATGCGTAGCATCTTCCATCTGGCGACAAGAACCTGGAAATCACGTGTCAGTGCCGCTGGCTTGGATCACTTATATATCAGAAACGTCATCTACGCACCTCATCATACTCATCGTGATCATTACCTCCGGACCCAATATCAAACTCGACCCCGCCGCAATTGCCTGCCTCACCTCTCCGGTCCACAGACTCTGACACGCCAAATGCAGCGCTGTCAACCCGCCCGAACACGCTGTATCCACCATGATACTTGGGCCTCGCAAATCAAACGAATAACTTACTCTGTTCGCCAAATTTGCTCTCGAGAACCCTGAATTTGTACACTGGTACATAGGAACGCTTTCTGGGTCTCGCCACAGCATGTCTGTATAGTCTGCTGCGAACGACGCCGCAAAGACGGAAGTAGAGGTTCCAACTATCCGGGACAGAGGCGTCCCGGAGTTTTCAAAGGCTTCATAGGAGCATTCTAGGAGCATGCGTTGTTGGGGATCTAGTGCTGCGGCTTCAGCGGAGGAGAGATTGAAAAATGGCGCGTCAAAGGTGTATGGATCTTGGGTTATCCAGTGGCCGTATTCTACGTTGTGCTGGCATATGTTAGTCGCGATGCTTACACAGGCTCGAATCATGGCAAGCTTACTGTTCCATAGCGGCTTGCATCCGGGTGGTAGAAACCGCTGTGATTCCATTTCTGTTCAGGGATCTTGGATCGACTCTCGCGCCCCTCGGATACCATACGCAGCAAATTTTCGGGGCTCGTTGCGTCACCTGGCCCACGGAAACTCAGACCCACGACCGCAATTGGTGTGACGGGGTCCGCACTCTGGCCATTGGTCGCCATTTTGGTAGTAAGAGCTGCAAAATGGGGGTACAATCGGAAGGGTTCCAGGTTCTGGGATTTCTGGGTGTGCAGGTTGTATATTTATACGGACTTGTTTGTATCGTTTATAACAAGACTTGTAAGGGCCTCTTTACGGATCTCAGAGTCTTGGGATCCATACGTCAGTTTTATTTACTATGTTTAGATATTTTTTAGGGTTAACTTCCTGGCGCCGCCCGTTCTCTGATATACTAGAGTCGCGAAGGCATCACGATGGTTGTTGAATTACACAGTAGGATTCCAAACGCAATTGTATCAGGTAATAATTGGCTGATGCCTACTTGAATTTCTCTACGCCAACATCGCCTTGACAGAAACAAGTAAATCGTGAGATTTTGGTTTTGCAGCATGATCGACTTTTCGGATGTTGGTATACCAGCTCTCAGGAGCAGATTATACGCTATCAACACTTGTCTTACCAGGTGATATTATTCTCGCACCCCAATACGTCACACATAAGTATAGATAGATATACCGACAACACTCCCCCGCATAGAACCTATCTGGTCGCGATAGAAAACATTTGACCCGACCTTGTTGTAACATTCCATTCATCCATCTCGCTTACCATGGTGCTTACCGGCACCATCTCGTCTGAGACGATCTGCAATGCCATCCCGGTATTCGCGCCAGCTTATCGACCAGCAGCTTTTCCCTCGCACTTTTCCGACATGAGCTGCATCGTCATCAAGTACCGTACTGACGGCGCTCGTCTTAGACATCTTCTCCCAGATTCTCTGATCATTGAGGAAAAGCCGATCATCACGACGCGTCTAATCTTCTACGGTTCCTCACCTATCGGATCCTATCGCGAGTTCCTACACAGCGTGGAAGTAGAGTACAACGGTACAAAACACGAATATTCGTTGCTAATCATCCTGGACAACGAGGATGCGGCGTATTCAGGCAGAGAGCTCTGGGGCGCACCGAAAGTCCTTGGGTCTTTGGACTTCCCGACTGGCCCTGACGGCGTGAGCGGATTCTTTCGAGGAAGAGTCTGCCGTCCCAAGGATTTCCCAGTGGCAGAGATTTTGTTTAAGCCCACGGCATTATTACAACTGGACGAACACACAGAGCCGAGTATGCATAACCTCTTCTTGCGCATTCTGCCGTCCCCGATGCCCGAGAAAACACCCCACATTCGCCAGTTTACGGAGGTGGATTTCAAGATTCAACATAGGCAGATATGGGAGGGTGTCGCATCGATTCACTTCCCTGCCCAGTCGATGTTCGATCCTCTGCATCTTACACCCGTGGAAGAGTATATCTCTGCGCATTATTCGAAAGGATCGTCGGCCACGATCGCACCTGTAGACATTCACAATTTGTAAGGCGAAGAATTTAGGCTTTTTTTTGTCTCGGATGCATTTCACTGAGCCGAGTAGCATTAGTAAGCAATCTCTCAGGATGCTGGTGACGGCCTATCGTCTTGATACAAACCTTCAGATAACTATTGAAGTCTATCAGTATCAATATTACTATCTATGAGATACGATACACGAGCTTTTTTGCACTGACCCTTCCCTCTTTCAGGTCATCCAAACCCAATGGAATTCCTTCTATTCCTCCTTCTCTTACTTCTACAGGATGAGGCCGCACTTGCCTCTCTTCCAAAAGCTGCTGGAACACCCCAAAGAATTTCCTTGCAAACTCGTAATCCTCACGACTGGCGGGGAAGTCTACAAATTTATGGAACGCTTCCCCGACGGCGGTGTAGGCTAGGATGAAGCTCGAGATCACGTCCTCGCGTGGACACTGTACCGGTAGCGTCGAACAGTATCTTGATGGCTGTGACGACGTGCTTCGGGCGAGAGCTTTAGCGCACACTGCCGCAGACGCGTTGTCTGATATGCAGTCAAAGGCGTGATGCATACTTCCTTGAGTGTATGCATAGATCGCCTCGCCACAGTCAGCCTCTCGATAATCGAAGGCAGCAGAAGCTCCTAGTGACTTTACGAGTGCAAAGTTCGTGAGGCTGCAGGTTGTGATGATGTTGAGACCGGCGCTGTATCTTATTGTCAGATTGCTACCTTGATCAGGGCGGAGCATGGAACCTACAGCTTCGCAGTCTGAATAGCCACCGTACCGGTAGCGGTACTACCACCGTAGATTAACACCCACAAGCCTTGCGAGCACTTCTCGATCGGTATAGGAAGCTTGAGACTCTGACACAATGCCATCCCAACAGTGGTGATAGCAACCCCGAAGCTCGCTGCCTCCTCGAAGCGCAAACTTTCCGGAATGATAAACTGGAGGCCCTCCCTGACCAAAACATATTCTGCAAACGTTCCGTCCTCGGGGTGCACCATGTTGCCTCCGTGGACAAACCCTGCTACACGGTCACCTCTCTTAAGCTTCGAGTCTGCGCCTGCTTCTTCCACGATGCCGGCATAATCGCACCCCAGAGTACAGCCTGTGCATTCAATGCCGTACAGGTGCTTGAAGTCTGTGGGATTGAGCGCAACGGCCTTGACCTGGACAAGGCAGAAGCCGGGACGAAGCCGGGGAACATGCACTTCTTGTGCGGTAAGCTCTCCAGCTTGTGTTACCTTGAGAGCTTTCATTGTATGCAACGCTGGTGCGTTGTACATGGGCCAGATGGAAAGAAGAGATTAGTTCCCGTACCGTTGGGTATAGTTATCACCAGACAGGAAGAGAACAGGTAGCAGATATGGAGGAAACAAAGACAATTGATCATGTCTGGAGAAGCGCAGTGTCCATTTTGTAGTAGGGTTCAAGGCTCAGAAATCCCATTGCACGTGACTTTCGTTATTCGAAGACCCATGTGTACTGGTGGTCGAGCTCTTCGACTGATCCTGTGAAATCTCAAGGACCTGGTGGTTCTTGGAACAGTACTGGTCTTGGCCATGTCATTGTTAGAGGTATACCTGCTGCTGCAGCTGAGCTTGATGAAAAGCTCGGGGGCCTGACATGCACCAACACTCGTGATTGGATCTACTTCTTGTACGCGGTTTATATCGTATTCGAGCGCATAAGTGTGTCTGCAGAGCATGACCAATTGTGGTGCTTTGTGTAAAGCGGGATTCTATATGCTCATTAGCAGCTGATTCGGGGGTGGAGGCTCAATGTTTCACGCTTATCGTATGATGCTCGCAACTACAAAGAATGCTCCGATCTGATCCGAACACAACTCACCGCATCTCGTTTCTCCCACCACTAGATCGTGTCACAACACATCGCCACAACAGTATAAACTTCACTTATATACTACGACCGTTGCAACACGCGCCGCTGCCCAACAGCACGCGTAAAACACGCTTGGAGGATACAATACGATGGCCTTCCTTCGCCATGCCCTTTCTGATCGTCTTACGATTGCTCTGCTCCTCTCTCTTGGGATCCTCAAAACAATGCCCCCCAAAGCGTTAGATCGGGCGCATTACTACTCGGTTGGCTTCATCACGCTACAATCAGCTATATACACTGCCATCGGTGTAAAATTAATCGTCACGCTCAACAAGTGGATCACACACCGAAGCATCAACAACTTTGTTGATGACACGACCTGGGATTGGCCGAAAGAGCTCGCCGTCGTGACTGGAGGCTCAAGCGGCATTGGCGCAGAGACTGTACGCGAACTCAAAAGGCACAATGTGAAAACAATCATTTTGGACATCAATCCGCCAACGTCAAAAGAGCGTACGTATGACCAACCCAGCTATTCGAACTCTCAGCTCCTGACCTGAACTAGTAGACGGAATAACTTTCTACCAAGTGAACCTGACTTCAACCTCTGCCATAGTTGAAGCTGCAGCAAAGGTAATAGAAGAACACGGACATCCTTCAATTCTGGTCAACAATGCGGGAACAGGCACAGCACAGACTATTCTGAGTGAGAGCGAGTCGGAGAGGCGACGAGTATTCGAAGTCAACAGCCTGTGTCACTTCACTTTGGTGCGCGAGTTCCTTCCAGCCATGGTAGAACGAAACCACGGCCACATCGTAACAATAGCAAGCACAGGTAGTTTCTATTCACAAGCCCAAAACGTTTCCTACGCATGTTCCAAAGCCTCAGCGATGGCTTTCCACGAAGGTCTTGGACAAGAAATACGAGCGCGTTTTAACGCGCCCAAGATTCGCACTTCGTACGCCTCGCTACATACAATTACCATAGAATCAGTTTACTGACTTTCCTAGCATCATCTACCCCGACTTTGTGCGCACGCCTCTTGTTGAAGCTCTCACAAGCAAAGTCTCGAAGTTTCCTTTGAAGGTTCTTGAGCCTACAGAGGTGGCGAAAGAAATTGTCGATATCATTCTGTCAACGTACAGCCACAGCATCGTGCTGCCTAGGGATATGACATATCTCTCGTTGCTCCGTGGCTTGCCGCTGTGGGTTCTGCGGATCGTTCAGACTTTGGATCCGGATCCGCTAGCTCTTGCTAATCAATAGTTTGCTGGAAAGTGTAAGCCGTGCGTTCGTACCCTCGCAGAACCGCTTGTATTAACCACCCATGTTGTACTCGCGAGTTCTGATGAGTGCACTGGATGGTAATACAAAAATGGGGGACCAGAAAATAGAGAGAGGGAAGGGAAAAAACGGCAATGTTGTTTGAAAATATTTAGATCCCTATGCTGGGCGCGGCTGGAGGAAAAAAGATCTTTGTACGGAATTAACACGGCAGAACCGCTGGCCAGGGTCTAGATCATATAGGGTTCCATGCATGTATTTGGTTCTCCGCATTCTGAAAACTACTCGAACACCACATGGCGCATTTTTACTAAGACTCCAAGTTGCGTGGAGCTTGGAGTACTTAAAAGGTACTTGACTCATACCGCGCATTACCAAAAATAACCATGGAGCATAAAGCAGATTCTCTTGTGAACGTCTCTATTCAGATGATAAATTGCACTTAGCCCTCAAGGTTCTGTAAACTAGACATGGCGAAATACTTCCCCCGCTTGCGTACGAGCTCAGCGTGTGTTCCCGATTCCACAACAACACCGTCTTCCAGGAAGCAGATCATGTCTGCGTTCTGAATGGCACTTAGACGGTGCGCAATGGCGATGGTTGTTCGGTCTTTTGCGGCTTCATCGAGTGCGGCTTGGACTACACGTTGCGACTCCGAGTCCAGCGCTGATGTGACTTCGTCCAATAGTAGAACTTTTGGTCGTCTCAGTAAAGCTCGCGCTATGGCTAGGCGTTGTTTCTGCCCTCCAGAGAAGTTGTTCCCTTTGCCTCCACACACGGTGTCGAGTCCGAGTCTGAATGTCTGAATTAGTAGCTGATGGACAGTCAACTGGGTTTGACTTACGGAAGGGACAGGATGAATTCTAGTATGTATGCGTCTTTGCAAGCTTTCTCCAGTTCTTGTTGTGAGCATTCTCTGCCGAGACCGAGCGTGAGATTTTCCCGGATTGTGCCTTGAAAAAGTGTAGGCTCTTGGTTGACAAGCGCAACTTGGTCGCGGTATGCTGTCACATCCATGGACGATATGTTCATGTCATCCATGGTGATGGTACCGGCTAATGGATGGTAGAAATGTTCCAACATAGCAACTATGGTGCTCTTGCCACAGCCACTTGATCCGACCAGAGCCACATATTGACCTTTATGAACGGTGAGATCAAACCCATTCAGGATACGCCGCCCTGGCCGTGTCGGATACGTAAAATGGACGCCCCGGAATCGTATGTTACCTTCCAACTGCAAGCGAGTCGCTTCACAGTTTATGTAAGAGGGTGTTCGTTGTTCGAACAGAGCTTTTAGTCGTGTAGCGGAATTCTTCGCCTTGGCTAGATCCGGAGAATTGCTGAAAATTTGGCCAGCGGCTTCACCGCAGATGTTGATAGCTGCATGACTCAGGATAAATTGGAACAACCCATACTCTCCCCTGATGACTAATGTACCGCCATACCATAGACCAAGAGCAGTGCATAGCATAGATGCTGACTGTGAGAACGAGAAAAGAGCCGAAGATCTCAGGCTTGCGCGTATGCTGGTCGAGTTTTGCTTAACAAGCTGTCTGTGAAACGTGAGCATTACACTGGACTCACGATTAAGTGAGATTACAGTTCGAATGGAGGAGACGGCTTCACTAGCCAAAGAGGCCGTTTCTTGATAGTCTTTCCGCAGGTGGGTATCCAGTTGAGCCATGACGCGGTATCTGAATAAACCGCATACCAGGAGGATAGGTACTGTAGCTGAACCAACCAGACCCAGCTTCCAGCCGACGGCTATACTGGCTGCCATCGCTCCAATAAGCGTGGTCAAAGCCATGATGTACATTCCGACCGCGTAACATCCGACGCCAGCTATACTGGAAGGCTCGGTGGAGATGAACGAGGTCAGTGCACCGACCCCATGTTCTGCCATGTCAAAGAATGCCATATCTTTATCAAGAAGAGTACGGAATGTTTGACCGCTTACATCCCGAATAAGCTTCTCAGTACATCCGCCAAGGATAGTGGCCTGCGCGGTGTATGCAAGCAACTGGACAAAGGCGAGCACGACATGCATTCCGGCCCAGAGGTTGGTTTCAGAACGGAGTAATTGGTATTGAGATGGGGGTCTCGCTAGAGCAACTAGACATTTGGCGAGGAACACTGCTTGTATCGGTGCGCCAGCTCCCGCCTGCACCGACCACAGAAAGCCATGCAGAATCTTCAGCACAGAGTCTTTGTGCATTTTCATTACGAATGTTAGCAGAGTCCACATGGAATATTCTGATCTTGGGTGGTCCAGGCTTTGAAGTGCATCCGCGTCTTTCTGAGATATTGTGGAAGGAAACGTTCCAGGGTTGCGCGGCAAAGATTTCTCGTTTTCGACGGTGGGATTCTCAGCCTCGTCGAGTATGTGTGACACAGTGTTCATGTCAGAATTTGGATCCTGGTTAAGATGTACAGTCTGGGTTTGGGCAAGCTTTGTGTATGTTCCGTTCAGTTCTAGTAATTCATTGTGCGTGCCCTGTTCGACAAGTCTTCCGCCAGACAGAACGATGATCTTGTCAGCAGTCTTAATCGTTGACAAGCGATGAGCAACGACTACAGTTGTCCTCCCCTGAGAAGCCCTCTCGATTGCAGCCTGGACAACGGTTTCACTTGTCGAGTCCAAAGCCGAGGTGGCTTCATCCAGGAGAAGAATCTTGGGGTTACGGATCAGAGCGCGGGCAATAGCAATGCGCTGTTTTTGCCCACCAGAAAGCATGACTCCAGCTTCACCAACGGGTGTTTCGTAGCCGCTGGGAAGTTTACTGATGAAGTCATGGGCATTCGCAGTTCGACAGGCTTCATGTACGAGATTGCGAACGTCCTCTTCGGAGCTTTTCTCGTATGACGTGCCAACCAGTCCGTAGCGGACGTTCTCAAAGATCGTTGTGTCGAAAAGGGTGGGATTCTGCTGGACCAGAGACATATGCTGCCGTAGCCACTGTGGGTTTATAGCCGAGAGATTGTGTCCATCCAACAGAATTTCCCCAGCGAGTGGATCATAGAATCGTTCGAGAAGTTCGATGATAGTACTTTTTCCCGATCCTGAAGGTCCCACAATAGCCGTAGTCTTTCCTGGCTCAATGGACATACTCAAGTTGTCTAGAACAACCACTTCTGGCCGCGAAGGATATATATGTTTAACGTGATTGAACTCGAGGTGACCTGATATCGTGTCTAGTTGTGTTTCGGATGGGTGAGTAGATTTTCCATAAGGTTTGCGGTCGATAGTGCCATAAAGCCTCGATCCAGCAGCTACAGCAATGGCAAACACTTGGAGAGGTGGGACAATGCTACCAAGGCAAGCTATTCCCGTCACTGTGGCGAGAATGATGGCTAATATATCGACGTAGGAAGTAGTGCCCTTGACAAGGAATCGCGAGCCCATCCAGAACCCTAAGCCAATGGCCATGTATATGACAGCAAAGACAGTACCTAGCAGTGCCCCAGATATAGTTCTGGCTTGGGTTGCCCATCTTTCAGCCTTTTCGAGGAAGCCGTCGTATCGTGAAGCAAGCTCCGATTGCGCATTCAGACCAACCACCGTCTTAATGGAGGAAAACACTTCTTCGGCGACATTTCCAGCTCCTGCAGTCTCTCCCAGCCAACGCTGGCGAGATTTCGTGAGCGCTGCACCGCTGGCTGCAAACACGAGTGCGATGCATACTGGGCTGGATGCCAATATAAGCGTCAATTTCCAGTCTCTTATGAATCCTATGACAAACGCAGTGACGATGGCGGAGCAGCATTGCACTGCGACGCTTACTTTCTCTGAGATGCCATCTCGAATCAGATT
The DNA here is from genome assembly GCA_026120165.1 of Leptosphaerulina australis. Taxonomy (NCBI): domain Eukaryota; kingdom Fungi; phylum Ascomycota; class Dothideomycetes; order Pleosporales; family Didymellaceae; genus Leptosphaerulina; species Leptosphaerulina australis. Next base: position 20,348 of record JALRMI010000015.1, read on the forward strand.
TGCATCGGTGGTCATATGTGTCGCAATCTCGCCCGCGCCGACATGGTCGAAAAAAGCTATGTTTTGGCGTAGAAGTGCAGCCAGATACTGCTCCCTGATTCGACTGGACAGCACTATGCCAGTACGGATGAATCCGATCGTCGCTATATAGCATGTCACGAGCTCGCCCACAAAAAGATACACGAAGTAGATCGTAAACCGGGTCAGTTCGCTACTAGCAGAAGCTGTTGTCGATTCCTTGGACCAGCTTTCTTGAATACTGCCGACCAACAGAGCAGTCAGCAGGGCCGGCGCGGTTGTGATGACTCCTGCAATAATGGCACAGAGGAAAGATATTGCAATGATGAGCAGATCTTTGTTGGTTGCATATCGAAATAATTGAAAGTAGCTGATCTCCGGGGCGGGAACTGCAATCTGCTGGGCAAGGATGTCGCGCTCCAAATCTGTGATGTTTTCGCTGCTTGCTTGGCCGTTTGCATTGGTTTGCGACGGCTCGGCGGCCATACTCTTGATGGTTTTTTTTCAATGGCTTCCAGGCGTTAGAAATCACGTGCCGTTGGGCAAGCACTAGTCGGAATGAGTTGAGTTGATGTATTGTTCTTGAGTGTTGTGGTGCTGAGAACAAACGTGGCAGGCGTAGATATGTGACGTATGCATGCAGTGGCAATTGGGCGTATTGTCGATCATGCGAAATGAAGGGAGGCCTTATCCAACACGCGTGGAAGGGTTGAGAAGAGTTAAGAGCACCGCGCCGTAACCCAAGTCTCGGTTGATTGTAAGGCCCGCTGCATCACCACCGATCAAGCTTAGAGGATTTTTGTACCACTACACTGGGTCAAACTCCCTGCACAAACAAAGCCGTCATGATATTCACATTCAGCCTCATCAAAACCTAATATAAAATGGTATCTATCTTTCAGTGCAGACGCCACCATGGGTTTATCCTGCTAAGCTCAAGTCTATCAACATGAGTGATCCAACATTGCAGCTACCTCGAATACTTTGCCTCCATGGTACATCAAGCTTCACCCGATATTCTTGTCAGGTATATTAACAACGATGGCATAGGTGTGGGTTCAAATGCAGACGTCTTGTTCTTACAGACACGTGCTCTGCGCGATAAGCTATCATCCTCATTCCGCTTCGTCTTTGCAAACGGACCTTTCTTCTGTGAAGCGGGACCAGGTATGCTGCCTGCATACGGGGGCGCGGAGCCCTTTCGACGGTGGCTACGATGGTCAGCCTCGCATCGAGTGCTCAAGCCGCAGTTCCATATCGAAACTATACGACGATGTCTCGAAGATGCGATGGCTGAAGATGATGAGGCAGGTGCTACTGGGCCGTGGATAGGGTTTCTTGGGTTCAGCCAAGGTGCACGACTGAGTGCATCTCTCCTCTATGAGACGCAGCGACGCCAGAGCCTTCGTGACGTGGGTGAACCTGTACGGGGCTACGAGGGCGAGGACGTCGAGACCAGACTGTGGAGTCAGGACTGGAAATTTGCCGTATTCTTCTCCGGCCCTGCACCCCTTGTCGCGCTCTCTCCTGGCCTCGAAGATGTCCCGTTACAAAGTCCCACTGAACTAGACGTGTCCTACAAGGAACCGGACAAGTTGGATCCGACTGGCAAAGTGTTCATAGACAGACCAACTCTACATGTCATTGGATTACAGGATGAATGGGTTTCTTCGCAAAGAACTCTGTATTACAAATACTGTTCAGAAAAATCGAGAACTCTAATCGAATGGGAAGGAGATCACCGAATACCAATTGAGTCACAGCAGGTCGAGCAGATTGCTCAACACATGATAGCTATGGCAGGCATAAAGATGGACAAAAAGTAGTTGGGCATAGGCTGGACGGCAAGAACAATTCTTTTTTTTTTCAATAGGAGTGTTGTGCACTGTGACTCACTCACACCATCAACAAGCCACCAGTCGCGCTGACCGATTGCCCAGTCATCCAATGGCTATTAGGACCAGCCATAAAGACAACTATGCGTGCAATATCCTCTGGAGTAGCTAGTCTTCCTTCCATGGGCGTGGCAGCAGCAACTCCACGATGAAAGGCCGCAGATTCGTCGTCAGCTGTGATCTCCTGCAGCATATCGGTATCCGTTAGACCAGGCAGTACAGCATTTACGCTGTGACCGTAGGGGCCCACAGCGGCAGCCAAAGACCGCGTAAAGCCTTCCAGCCCAGCTTTCGACGCAGCGTAGACACCGTACAAAGGACCCCCCGTGCGTGAAACAATAGAACTAATATTGACGATCCTACCGGGACGTCGAAGGTGCGGGACGACAGCTTGCGACATGAAAAAGGCACCACGCAAGTTGACATTGATCCCTTGGTCGAAGTCCTCGATAGTCGTCTCCAGGAAGTTTTTCCTGATACTGATGCCAGCGTTGTTGATGAGGATGTCGATAGCCGGACCGAAAGCTGCTAGCGTCTGATCCACTATGGTGCGTGGCGCTTCGGCGTGTGCAATGTCCATTTGGACCGAGATGGCCTGAGCTCCATTGCCAAGCGCGTTAATACGGGTCACTAGTTGTTCGGCAGCCGATCCGCTTGAAGCCGAAACGTACGTGATGGCAACCTGCAACGTCCATTAGCGCCCAAGCGTTCGGGATGTGCAGGTAAGACAGGACTTCCCTTGGCTCCTTGTTCTGCAAGGAGGAGTGCGATCGCCGCCCCAATGCCGCGAGATGCACCGGTGACGATAGCTACTTTTCCTTCGAGAGGTAACATTGTTTCTCGGCAAGTGGTTTGGGTAGATGCAAGTATTTCAGGTAAACAATAGTGTAATTTATACTGGGGAGGGTTGCATATACTGGTTGGAACAAAGTGCAATCTGTCAACCAACTTCTAGCAATTTATCAACTTTAAGATTTGTTCTCGCATTCATTTCCAGTCTCTTGTTACCTCTCTGAATAAAAGCCTCCCGTGCATCGACAGTGGACTTGTTTGAACGTGGTTGTGGCGTTCCGCCCAGAGCTCGGTTACCCGGCTGTGCAGAACAGCTCGTGCGAGCTGATTCTCAGCTGCGGCCCCCAAACCGTCATCATCATGGAATATGTACCTTAAGCACGGTAACAGCTGTAAAAAAATACTCATAGTCATGCATGCATTCTTAGCAGAAGCGTGTAGAATCTTGCTACAACCAACATCAGAGTTAGTTTCGCAGTAACCACATGCACAGGCCAACCTTGAGGGAGGAAGCCCTGCCCTGTCCAACTTCAAACCCCCACTCATCACCCGCCCCCACATCCGAGTCCAGCCCCCCACGCTCCGATCCCACCTGACCCCTTCTCAACGTCCCATCTCAACCCAGATCTACACACGCTTCCTATACACATCCGGATCCAGCGAATGTACATAATACATATACCACGGCGGCCAAGCGCGCAGCCGCGCAAGCCACGCATTCCCCGGCGGCAGGATGAGTCTGCCAGCTTGACCGGAAAGCACTTGTGCGACAACCGCGTCGGCGACATAACCGGGCGTAAGTAGCAGCTCAGGGAAGCCGTCGAGGGTCGTGGTGAGTTTCTCGACCATGGGCGTGCGCACAAAGTGTGGAAAGACAATGCTTTGTAGCGGGCGTGTGGTCAGCATGCAGACTACAGGGAAAGAAGTGATGGTTGGGTATGACATGAATGGAGACAGATGCACCATACGTACCTTGTGCGCACCTTCCGCGCCGCATACCTCATCCGCAGCTCCTGTCCTATGCCCTCATGGAATGCCATCACCGCTGCCTTGGTAGCGCAGTATGTCACGAGCTGCGTCGTCGAAATGAAACTCGACGCGCTGGCCATGGTGACGACGTGCCCGTGATTCCGCTCCGCCATGTCCGGCAGAAACTCCTGTACGAGGCGCATTTGCGCAAAGACATTGACTTCGAATTGCGCGCGTCGATGCGCCGCGTCCTCGTCGATGATGGTCTCTGCGATGGCGATGCCTGCATTGTTGATTAGCACCGTGGGGGCGCCGATGTCGTGGCGGAGACGGGCGGCGGAAGAGGCTATTGAGGCGTCGGACGTGACGTCGACGATGTAGTGGTTCACGTGTTTGTGTTCTGTAAAGCAGTTAGCTGGAAAGTGAGACATGTGTGTCCGAGCATGACGAATGTGCACCGAGGAGGTCAGCAGGCGGAGCGACGAGGTCCCAGATGACGACTCTGATGTTGCGCTCTGAAAGTCTGCGCACTATTTCGGCGCCAATACCGCTGGAGCCGCCGGTAATGAGGACAATTTCTTCTGTCCAGTCCCAGGAGGGGTCATCTTCGAAGTTATTGAGACTGAGGGTAGAGAGGTGCGAGTTGAGTCGTTGGAGTAGTTTCCATGTGCATAGCATGCAAGCAGGGATGAGAAATGTTTTGGACGACAAGAAGCTCTGCAGCCATTCCATCGTACTTGGCAGCAGCGCCTGGAGAGAGGCCATGATGGGTGATATCAAGGAAGACGATGGGCAGTCAGGGAGGCACGGCGCAATTATATGCAGTGAGGACAATGGGCGCCTTTTGTAGACGACCAACTTTCTTCTGGCCTATTTGCTTGAAACACAGCTAGACGAACATTTACATTTCTAAGGATGGGTATGCAGGAGGTAGAAGGCATGTGAGGAAATGAGAACTGAGTTGATTGTACTAGCTGTGCCTACGGCCTGTATATATACACATTTCGGTAGCTGGGTGATCTGCACTCACGTGAGGGCAGGGCACATGATACGCCCATAGAGGTCAACAACATTTGACTGTCGTCAGGATCAACTGATGCTACCAAGTCAACACTGAAATGGGGATATCGATTGCACTGGGTAAATATAAATAAATCGATATATTTGCTTAGCCTAACAATCATGCAGCTCCGGCGGCCTCCCTCTTGGCCATTACACTATCTGCAATCTTTTCAAGCGTGTCCAGCTTAGCATATTCCTGGACCCTGAACTTCATACGGAAAACCCTTCCAATCCAAGAGTAGAGCTCCATTGCTGTCAAGCTGTCGAGCCCGAGCTCTACAATAGTTTGATTATCAACAATGTCCGTCACTGGGATCAGCTGCAGCTCGGCCACCTTAGAGCGAACAGCATTCAGGAGAAGGCGACTCGCTTCGGCCTTGTCGTCAGCTTGGTCGAGTGCACGAGCTAGGGAGCTACCATTGTTGGTGGTAGTCGTTGTGTTTGTATTAGTCGCCTGTTCTTTGGCGTGGCGAGATAGCAGGGCAGAGAATCTAGGGTCTTTGGCGTGTGCCGGCAGTTTGCGAGCTGTGCCGAAGCCTGCTCCGGTGATGGAGTAGCCATGACAGGACGAGGCTACCACACCATTCACAGCAGCACCGAGAAGAGCGAGTACATCTGGCGTGGTGAGAATCTCACCTGCGAACTCGTCTACATACTTGAGCTTCTGGAGCTTCTCTGTATTTTCGGCCATGTACCCGGCATCCACGACGGCAGTTAGAGCCAAGGAAGACGCTGGAAGTCCCTGGCGCATACGGTACCTGGCAAAGGAGTCAAGGAATGTGTTCGCGGCTGCGTAGGCAGAGTGTCCAGCCGTACCCATGACACCAGCCACGGACGAGATGAGCACGAAGAAGTCGAGTGGTGCATTCTTGAGTGCATGGTGCAGATTCCAGGTTCCCGCAACCTTTGGATGGGCGACATCCATAAAATCAGCATGAGAAACGGAACTGAAGACGGCTCCCTGCGAGGTAATTAGCAATGGCTTCTGGGTGTTTTGGGGGGGGGGGGGGGGGGGTTGGCACATGACATACCTTAAACACCATTGCTGCGTTGATGACACCCTTGATGGGACCTCTTTCAGCAGAACATTGATCCGTCACCTTCTCCAGTTGTTCCCGGTTGGTGACATCACAGGGCAGCAAGAAGATGTTTGCACCCTGGGTAGCGGCGTTGTCGACCAAGGCGCGTACCTCGGGGCTCATGGAGGTGCTGCGAGATAGCAAGCCAACATTTTTAGCACCACCGTCGACCATCCACTGCGCGATAACACGGCCGAGACCGCCTCCACCCCCGATGAGCAGGTAGACGGCAGCGGGGTCAAAGGAGGGTGGAGCGGGGCGGGCTGGCGTCGTCCTCACCATCTCGCCCGGTGTGGGGACCAACACGAGTGTTTCCGCATTGAGACTGGAGTGCGGGGCCTTGAGGGCCTCGAGGGCCTCGGACAGGCGCTCGAGTCCAACTGTACTTACTGCAGGTACACTGCTCACGAGGCCGCGAGCGAAGAGGCTGGCCACAGCATCCAACACGGCAGCGATGCGCTGAGGCAAGGCAGTAGCTACAGCACCCAGATGTACGCCTGCGGCACTACATCCCGCTGCGAGGCGTGGTGTAGCATCTTCCCCATGAGTGTTGTCTTCAGACCGCATGTACACGAAGCGGCCAAATGGTGCCAAACAATGCGTGGGTGCCAAGGAGCATGGGGCGGGGCGGAACAGCAGGTCGGCGGGCGGAGCGTCGTCTAGCGTACTGACGATGTGGTCGGGCAAAATACCAGCAGCAGAGACTGCCTCACGCTCAGCAGATGACGTTACGGCCGCGAAGACATCGGCACCTACAGCCTTTGCGACCTGTATAGCGGCGCGGCCCAGGGCAGAGTCTGCTGCGAGGATGATAGCCCGCTCTCCCGCGCAGAGGCGACCAACGTCGACGAGCGCCAAGTGGGCGGCGCCAAGCGTAGCCGGCAGCGCTGCAGCAGCGGCAGAGTCAAGCACTTCAGGCACACGGGCGAGATTTGTTTCAGACGTACGTGCAAATGTGCCTAGAGCACCATCCGCTTGTGATATACCGAAGACTTTGTCCCCAGGCTGTACGCGCCTGACGTTGGAGCCGCAGCGCACTACACTTCCGCTGACCCCCACGCTTCCGCCAAATCCGGCCTGCCTGTCCTCGGCTTCCAGTGCCACGGCGGCGACGCGCACTTCGACCTCGTCATCTGCAAGCGGCGCCGCGGCATCCTCGCGCTGCAGGTACAACGACTCGACCATGCCTGGGCGCTGTAGGGTGAAGGCGCCGCGCGTATCAGCATTGAAGACCTCAGGTCGCGGTGGAATGACGCCCGTGGCAGCGTGGACTGTGGCATCCAGCTGCTCATCGTGAGTGATACGCGGCACCAGGAGTGTGCCCTGCTGCTCGCTGAACTCCATCTCAGCCTGTCCATCCATTTTCTCGGCAGATGCGGCTACATGGCTAGCAACACGTCCCACCAGCGATGCCTGGGCTGTGACGTCACCAGCACTACGCGGGTCGAGGTCGAGCGTTGCCACTGCAGCCTGCATCTCGCTGCGAATGGTTCGAATCAGACCGACAGCCATGCCTGCCGTAGGGTTCATGGCCTCGTAGAAGGCGCCACGCGTCACCCATAGCACGGCTTCACACGTCGTGAGCGCCTGCTTGAGCCGCGAGAAGGAAGCCTCCTTCACGCTGCCCAGCAAACCCTCTCCAATATCGAGCACGATGCATAACTTGGCCTCGCTCGGCAGCTCTTCATCCACGGACACGGCGGTACCGCCCAGCTCTTTGCTTAACACCGCGGCCAGATCGCCATCGTCTGCTGCTAGTATGTGCCACTGGGTTTGGGCGCCTTTACTGGCCATCAAGTCTCCAGCCGGCTGCCAGTCGAGCTTGTAGCATCCGTAGTGTGGCGCTGGCCATTGTGGCGGCAGTGACTCTTCGACGGCCAAGTGCAAGCCACAAACCCGGACACGTGAGTCGCCAGCACCATCGAGAACACCATCGACGCTGTATGTGCCTCTGTGTTTCTCCTCGACGCGGGCAACTGTCCGCAGTACCCCGTCGACTTTCTGCACGTCTCCAGAACCAACAAGAACTGTCACCTCTTGGACCCTGTCTGGGACCCAGACATTGTTGGTGCTGCCGACTGGAGCAACAGACTTGTCTAGGAAAGGAATATAGCCTCCGCACTGCAGCAGGCCATCTAACGTAGTCGGGTGGATGATGAAGTTGGTTTCGAAATGCAGTGGCATCTCGGCCGCCGTGTCCGACACCACCACCTCAGCCGTCGTCTTGCCAGACCCAAATCGAAGATTGTGCACGTTTCGGAATACGCCTGTGCGGAACGGTCCGGTCTTTGCAGAACCCTGGTATAGCAACGGGCTGCCTACGCGGGTGTGGCACGCTGCTCTCGCGTCGGCCCATTCCTCAGACACCGGCACCTCCTCCACCTCTGCCCCATGGCATCGGACGAGGGCACGACAGTGCTGGACCCATGTCCTTTGCCCCTCGTTCCACGACGACAGCTCGAAATCATCATAGCCGCCCTCGGCCAGCGGATGAAGACTGGCAATCAGTTCGATCCGTGCACCTTCCTCCAATACAAGGCTATTGAGTATGCGCAGGTCTCGCACCGTAAATCCCGTCAACGTTTCAGCACCATGTGCTACGGCGCGCTGCTTACTCGCTTCCAGTGCAGCACACACGTAGGCAGCAAGCGGGAACGTCGTAAATGGCCCTACTTGATAGTCCCGAAGCCATGGTACGTCCTCGACTTGAAAGTTGTTTCTCCAGCTCCACTCCCCTTCACTACTCGCGCCTTTATTGGCATAGCCTAACAGATCGTGTCGTGGGAACTGTCTCAGCATCGCATCGTCACGAACCCTTGACTCAATCCAATAGCGGTTGCGTGTCCATGGATACGGCCTGAGGCCATCGACGAGCCGTGGACGGGAGCCGTTCTCTTTGCCACCCATCAAGTTGACTTGTTCCAAGTCGATGCTCTGACCTAGACCGAAGAGTCCCTCTGCAAGCTTCACCATGCACGTCCGTGCAGCTTGCCCACGCTGTAGACTCGGCAGCGTCTCCACCGTGTGTGTTACTTGTTTTCCAGCCACCTTCAAGATACTCTTCACAGCTCCTGTCAGCATGGGGTGTGGGCCAATCTCCACAATGACCTCTGGTGGTGTTTTGCTCTTCAACAGAGCCGTTATGGCTGATGTGAACCGAACCCTAAATTTGGCGCTGCTGGCCCAGTATGACGGCTTCTGAACTGCTGCCGCATCAACCCTTCTCCCCGCCATGGCTGAGAAATACTCAGCCCTCTGTTGCGTGTTGGCGAACGTGTCTGCTGCACACAGGTCTTGCTCGTACTTGTCGACGAATGGCTCGAGGAAAGGTGAGTGATAAGGAAAGTCGACGGCCAGCCGTCTGTGAGGCAATCCGTCCTCTTCGAGGAGCGACTCCAACTCTTCCAACGCTGCTTCGTCACCCGAAACCGTGATAGACTTGGGTGAATTCTCACAAGCCACCACCACCTTGCCTGAAGTGACAATGTCCAACAAGGGAACAACATCCTCCAACCCAGCAGCGACCGCCAACATGCCGCCTTTGAAATCCGGTTCCACCTTCTTGATTCTGATGGCCATTTGCCCGCGAGCATAAGCGATGCGCATGGCCCCTGGAAGAGAAAGGAGGCCTGCAGCGTATGCGGCGGCAACTTCGCCGCTCGAGTGGCCTACTACAGCCATGGGCTCGATGCCCCACGAGCGCAGCAGGTCCACGATGGAAATCTGAATAGCGGTCGATGCCGCCTGGCTGACGTCGGCATCGTTGATGCGTGATGTTTTTTCATTGCCGTACAGCTCCTCCAAAAGGGAAAAGTTTGCGCCAAACGATTCGACACAAGCCGAGCACATTTCCAGTGTTGCAGAAAACATAGGGTACTGAAGCAGCTCGCGACCCATGGCAAAGTACTGCGCACCCTGTCCGGTAAAAGCGAAGGCAACCTTGGGCTGACGGGCAACTCGCCGTTGTACGAGTCGAGGTGAGGCTGTCTGGATGGCGAGTTCGTCAAGACTTGAGGCAGCAATGGCAGAGCGCCAATTAAGCTGGGATCTACGCTGTCCCAATGTATAAGCCAGGTCATGTATCTTCACGTTAGCTGATTCCTCCGACTCCAGGAATTCGACCAACTGCTCTCTGGTTTTCGCAAGAGCCTGCTCGTCGTTGGCTGACAGAACAAACAGGTAAGATTCCTCGTTGTTCGATGCGTCGGTTTCGTCAGAATGTGCTTCCGATACGGGCGCCGCCTTGATAATGGCATGAGCGTTGGATCCTCCGAACCCGTAGTTGTTGATGGCGATGTAGGACTTGCCCTCAGGCCAAACTTGCGTAGACACGGGTACCTGACGACCATCAGCACGCTGCCAAACTCATATCTACAAAACATACCGCCATATGCAGTTTGAGGAGCTCTGTATTCATAGCTTCATCTTTGAAGTTGGCATTGGGTACCACTTGACGCTTACCCAGCATCAAAGCTGCCTTGATTAGCGATGGGAAGCCGCTCGACGACTCCAAATGGCCCACGTTGGCCTTCACCGAGCCGATCAAGAGCGGGTTTTCGGGCGAGCGCGCATCGCTCGAAAACACCTTTCGGATTGCAGAGATCTCGATCGGGTCGCCGACGCGTGTGCCCGGCGCATGCGCCTCGACGAAGCCGAATTCGTCAGGTTTGACATTGATCTCAGCCTGGAGCTCCTCCATCAGCGTCGCCTGCATCACTGCATCTGGCATCGTGTAGCCGTTAGTGTGGCCATTGTGGTTGACGCCGATGTGCGACAGCACACAATGTATACGGTCGTTGTCTCGTAGCGCCTTATCTAATGGTTTCAATATGATACTCGCGGCGCCCTCTCCGCGCGCGTAGCCTGAGTCGGCGCTGGGATCCAGGGCCTTGGTTATGCCATCTGGATGCAGCATTGTGAGGTTTGACAGCATGGTCCACCGCCACGGCGAGAGGTTGAGTGCGCATCCAGACACAATGCACATTTCCGTCTCGCCGGTCCGCAGGCTCTGCGCCGCCATTTGCAGTGCGTAGAAGGCGGATGAGCATGCTGTGTCAACACTCACACTGGGACCTCGCAGGTCGAACACGTTGGACACAACGTTGGAGAGCATGCAGTTGTGGCCTAGGACGCCGACCATGGAGGGCATTGAGGGCGTGTCATCTTTGAGCTCCAGCGTGTAGTCAGATGTGTTTGACGTGGAGAAGACGCCGACTTTGGTTCCTGCTATGCTCTCTTTAGGCACGCCTGCGTTCTCCAGCGCCTCGTAGACGCACTCGAGTATGATGCGCCCTTGGGGGTCCTACATGGCGATCAGCTCGTGTTTGCATTCTCATCCTGAATTAAAAAAGAAGACATAAAAGGATAAAAAGAGGCACCCAAACAACGTACAAATGAAGTCGCATCAATTGCATTCATTTTGAAAAACCCCGCATCAAAGTCTGTTACGTTCCCGTCGAGGAAATACCCGTTGTGCACATGTATCGAGTCCTTGCGCGCCTGGTTCGGGTGATAGTATGCCTCCCAGTTGAAGCGATCTTTGGGAAACGCCTTGTACCCATCCTTACTGTTCGTCAGCATCTCCCAAAAGTCTTCCAGAGAAGCGACACCGCCTGGCATACGGCATGACATGCCAACTATGGCCAGCGGCATGGGCGCCGACGAGCTTGAGGATTCGGAAGCGGTCATTGTGGTAGCGTGGTGTGACGGGGGATTGTCGTTAGCCGTCCGTCTGTCTGCTCTGTACGATTGAGTGACTTGGTCGTGATTATATAGCTATTTGCGTTGTGCTGTGCTGTGATGTGAACCATAGGTAGACGTCACTACGTGCCCATGCCCTTCCCAGGTAAAGTCTTATTCCAGAAGCGAGGATAGTGAAACAGTTATATCATCTCTGTTTTCTAGTATCCTCGTAAAAATAGCTCTTGTTCTTGCTCATATGATGGTGGTGCACTGAGAGCGGTATATCAGCTCTTTAGAGCTGGTTGTTGTCAGTCCCAGCATCAACAATGATCTGATCTGGCTTAGTTCCGTTCTTGAATAAGTTGTGGAGGGATAGACGCGGGATAGACAGATGATGATGGATGGGTGTGTGGAATCGAATCGAAGATCGGACTTATTTAACCTGACTGTCCTTATAGTATGTACATGAAGCCATGAGGCGGGATGCGAAGTACGGTACCAACGAAAAATGCCCGCCCGTTTCGGGGGTTAAGAAGGGTCGTTGAATGCTGCAGTGAGGCATCTGTCTTCTTCTTTTTTTTTTTTTTTTTTTTTTTTTGCTTTCTTCTCGTTTTTGTTTTTGGTTGCGTACGGAGTTGTGGATGGAGTTTCGCGCTTGCGCTTGTCTTGTGTAAGAGACAAGTAGGTAGGGAGGCGCTAAGCGCACGCTCGCGGAGGGTGCTGACATCTGTCTGTCGATACATGGAAGCAGCTTACCGCTTCCAAAATCTGGCTCTACTATCTCTTCGGATGTATCGTATTGATCAGCCTGAGTGAATTGGTGTGGACAGGGATGAGATCGTGTGCAATGATACTCGGCAACTACACTAGGTCTTGGGGACTGACTGTGTGACTATATAACATTGCATGTGTCATTCTCATTCATATACGAAAAATAGCGTTGATTGTTATTTTATTTCCATCTTTGATTTGTTTACCATTGGAACATGGGCACACCGAGTTTATGGGTCGCGCCCGCTGACCACACAAGCCGGCCTGTGGCCGTGGTAGGTGCAGGCGTCCTAGGCCGTCGCATCGGTAAGTCAGCACGCTTAGTACTCAAAGGTGATTTTGACGGGCGCAGCATCATGCTGGGCAGCTGGTGGATATACAGTGCACCTTTATGACCCGGACGAGAAACAGCGCCGTGACGCCGAGCTCTACTTCCAAGAGAACAAAGCCGCATACCGACGAGAGGCTTCGCGACCGATCGGACAGTTCGTTGCTCATACTGCTCTGGGTTCTGCAGTACGCAACGCGTGGCATGTAATCGAATGTGTGCCAGAAGTCCTGCACCTTAAACAAGAAGTGTTCACCCAGCTAGAGACACTCGTCGCACAGGATAGCATCCTAGCGACAAATTCATCGTCGTATAGGTCGTCTCTTGTTGTAAGAGATCTGAATTCTGCGACGAAATGTCGCACGCTGAATACGCACTACTACATGCCCCCGTATGTGCGTGCTGTCGAACTCATGACCAGCGGGACCACGGAAAGCGATATATTCGCGTACTTGGCACAGCGCATGGAAGAAGTGGGGCTCAGACCGTTCTTCGTGAAGAAGGAATCCACTGGGTTTATCCAAAACAGAGTGTGGGCTGCGATTAAGCGGGAGATGTTGCAGGTTGTTTCGGAGGGGGTGGCGGACGCGAAGACGGCGGATGATATCTTCTTTGATACGGTTGTGATGCCGGGTTTACGGCCCTTTGTGGCGATGGATCGTAAGTTGACTTCTTCTGGATGATGTGTTGGAGACTGATGGTCTGGTGCAGTTGTTGGGCTTGATACCGTGGTGAAAATCGAGCAGCATTATGTGCAGGAGCGCAAGCTGTCGACTGAGCACACCATCGACTTTTTAAAGAGAGAGTTCATTGAAAAGGGCAAATTGGGACTCAGTAGTAAGAATGGCGGATTCTATCCTCCGAAACAAGGTGCGATCATAGGACCCCGGCTCTTCGTTTGTGAGAATGGTCTGTCCGGGCAGGTTGATAACCTCGAGACCGGTAAAGTATTGGAGTATTCTGCTGATGGCCAGTTTCGAAGGACAATATTCGAGAATCAATACTTGCCGGACGGGATCGCCGTGCTGAAGGAAGAAGGAGTGATGTTCTGGACCTGTATGGGGTTTCCAGGGCAGGATGACGGCATGGTATATTCAGCGTATTTGGACGGCACCAATCTCAAACCACTCATCACCAAAGGGGTGATAAACACTCCTAAGCAGATAGCGCTCGATGAAGTCGGTAAGAAGCTATACATTGCCGATCGCGAGGGCCTCGGTATCTGGCGTTGCGATCTGGACGGCAGCAACCTGGAGAAAATCATCGAGACGGGAGATAAGAACAAAGAAGGGAATCAGCGCGACGCTACAAGGTGGTGCGTGGGCATCACTTTGTCACGTCGTCTCGGAAAGTTCTTTTGGACGCAGAAAGGCGCGGCAAAGGGATGGCAGGGTCGCATCTTCAGCGCCAACATGATCATGCCGCCTGGGGAGACTGTCGCCAACAGAACAGACAAGGTTTGTCTTCTAGAAGGTCTCGCTGAACCAATTGACTTGGATTTTCATGAGGAGTCGTCCAGCCTCTACTGGACGGACAGAGGAGAAATGCCGTTCGGAAATACGCTTAATAAGCTCCCGCTTGACGAGCATGGACGAGCTATAAACGAGGATTACACGCCTTTGCTTAAGCATCAAATTCTAGCGAGGAAGTTTCATGAGGCGATAGGGCTTAAGATTGATGCGCAAAACCAGCATGTGTATGTTGCTGATCTGGGGGGGTCCATCTGCAGGTGCAATCTTGATGGAAGCGAGAAGACGAGGCTGGTTTTTGAAGAGGGGAGAGCATGGACTGGCATAGCGTTAGCATAGTGGAGTTTTTCTTTAAACGAAATTTGATGTACAGCGGCGAATTGCTTATGTGTGAACATTTGAGTTGGTGTACTACACAGTGGAACACAAGAGTCTTTTCATTGCGTTCAAGATACCTAGTCACGTGGAATCTTCTCAACTGCTTGGAATGTATAAAATTGTAGAGTTAAGACTCTATGTGTTCGAATTAATGACGTAAAGTGACCATAGCTGTTAGGGCAAGAACATCAAATGTACCTGAGGTTGACGTCTGATGTCCCATGGACGTGTAATTTTCTGTGCAAAGATGTATCAGGCCGCACGTCGGGCAATGCAGCCTCTCGTCATTCGTATAAATGGATGAAGAACAACAAGTGAACGTAGCACAGAATCATCAAGAATCGGTCAATCTACAATTATTAGAATAAGTTTTCCTCTTTCGAACTTTAGCGTCAGCGCTTGAAGACCTAAGGCTAGCACACCTATGACAGAATATGTATCAGCAACACACATTTGTACCGACAGTTTCATCGCCTCGCAGCTTACACCTCGGCACCACACCGGTCTGATGAGACAAGCCTTTTTCTGACATCCTCGTTGGCTGTGGAGCGTTTCCCCACTTTATCTCAACCTAGCGTTCAGCGCAGTAGTAGTATTCTATTAACGTCCAAGTACATCTAGCAGTTGCCTCTACATATATTGTGACCTCCCATGGGTATTGGGGGTGCGCCATGCACTAAAGTGGAGGTACTTCTTGTGTGAAACCCCTCTTAAAAGAGAGGTATGCCTTGTCTTCCTCTCCTCCGTGCGAGAGTAAAGATCAGCCTTCAGTATGTCGTTGCAACCAACAAAGTGTGGAGAAATCGCGGATTCCTCGAAAAAGTCCATCGGACAGGCGCACGCGTTGGGCGAATCACACTTGTCGCACTTCAATGTTGCTGCTGCATGCTGCTGCGACTTGATCGATGGCATTCATGCAGCCAACATCGGCGTCGAGAAGGCATATCGGATTTTGACTAGAGGCGCTATCATTGTAGGCATGAGTATGGCAAAGAAGAGTTGGCGTCTACATGCTTAGGTAATAAACTTCGGACTTACTTGGAGTTGGGAATCACGTGCCTTTGGTAGGCAGCTACAGTAAGCTGCACGTGAGCACGCGAGCACGCGGTGACATTGGCGTGTCCACGAGCTGCAACATTGTGTGATCAGACGTCCTACCCAAACGGTTCCGGTCGCATCTCCTGAAGCCGGGAACGAACTACAGTTTGGTCGCCTTGAACGCCATCTGCAGGCGGCAGACATCACGTACATCAGCTATCCGTACTTGCTATGAGCAAGGCTACAAGCATAGTAAGACGTCTCATAGGCAGTCGCGCAGGGTATTAAGTGTGACTTGGATGGGCCTGTTGACCATTTTGCTTTGACAAACCAGTCACATATTCAGGAGTACCACGCGACAATGTGACAACCATTCGTGACGTAGTCGGACAGCGTGCCATCCCCTCCTTGAACAGTTTGGAACGGTGTATGGCCCTTGCAGTTGGCAGAGAACGCTGTAGAAATTTCAGGTAAGAGGAGGTGAAACCCAAGTTGACGTGTTCCAGTGTTTGGCCATCGACTTCAGTTAATTGCCAATGATCCATACAACATCATGGAAGATGCCAGAACAAACTGGGCCTGCGCCAAAGAAGATCTGAGCCACAGGCAGCATCGCCGTATTATTGTTGGTATGTCTGTCCTTCTGTTGCGAAGCTTGTACAGTCGTCGTCATAAATCGAAACAAATGTGAGTTTGTCGAAAGCAAGAGAGAGCTTAGGTTGGTAATGATGTTCGTGACTCCGTGAGGGAGCGGTATCGGCTTCGCCACATCACCCATCCACCTGACCAATCATGCCCATGCACGGATCATAGGTGGATCTTTCTCCGCTGTCACGCCAGCATTTCCTGTCTTGCACCATTGGCGTGTCTGAGTCACTGCAGCCTCCTGACTATTGTAGGCATGATCTGGCTTCCTGCAGTATCTGTTCTCCGTATCTACCCGTATATATAAGGTAAAGTCATCTCCTGTCAGTCACTCCACTATCAGGAGTCTTCGCTTTTGCGAGGCATTTCCGCTGCGTTTTGTCGTATTTCATCTTCTCGCATTTTTTTTGAAATTTGGAAACATCAACGCATCATAAAATGGGAAAACGTCACAACAGAAAACGAACAAGAAGTCGTCCTCGCCATCGAGACGGTAACAACGCGAATCCAAACATTCAGCATTTCCGGAGTAACTCGACAAATACAATTTTCTCGCAATCGACTTTATGTTCTTCCTATCAGCCAGCATATGCACCCATAGCAAACGTTTCCGCCGACCATTGGCACCAGACATATTTCGCATGGCAGAACCGACTTCGATCTGAGCAGGAGAGAGCGAGAGCAATGGAAAGCCAACAACTTCGCATATTTGGCGGCGAGCCAGGCGACGAAGTCAGCCTCTTTGAACCCATGATGAAAGTAGTTACGGACCTCTTTGATGGCTGCGATGACTTTGGATATCCATGATGGCTTTTCTCTTTTGCTTTTGAAGCACATCTCCCCTCCCGTCTTCGCTCTCTCCTCTCTATCCTTCTCTTAATCGCCCGTCACTGTGCGATTGAATCAATGACGAGGTTACGCATTATGACTACCACTGCAACATGGCTATTGCCTGCTGCTATTGTTTGTTGCCAGCGACATATCATCTTACTCAATAGTTTGAGCTTGATGAGCGCATATATGCATGATCATCCCAGTCATAACGAACCAATGATACTCAGAAGATAATGACTCTTGTAGCCGGCCAGAGGCGTGGGACACACTGAACTCGGACTCGCAGCAGTGAAGGCATCCTCCAGATGACTCAGCTGGGTTGTTTCGGAATGATGCTTGATCGGTCCAACAAAGCTCAGCCCTAGGACTCAGGTGTACGTGTGGATGGAAGAAAAGGGCGGCAGGGTGATCTGAGACGGCTTGATGCACGCTTGGAAACCTCAACATGCTTGAGCTATTGGCTCGCATGGAAGGGTTCCCGGTTTGAGCGTCGCTGCCTAGAGCACATGGAAGATGAAGGCACGTATTTGGTGAAGGAGTCATCGCGTCTGAGTAAGACAGTGGGGTGCTGCGACACCTGATGGACGACCAATGTCCAGGAACAGTACCTCCAAGCAGGGTGACCGGAATCGGAAGATAATCTTTTGTATAGGCGAATAAATTCAGAGCTCAAAAGCTACTACCCGCCAAATAAATGTTTCATTGTTCTACCTGTGTGATCTGTTATGATTTGGCATATGCCGGCAACCTGTAGCTCAGTATGTTTTTGAACCGGGCAGCTCATGATGGTAGTTAATCGCGCAACGGCCAGGGATGCTTCATCGCAAAGGGTCATGACAACGGCTACAATTATGACTTCATAGCCAAAGCAAGGCACGAACGCTTGTTCGAGCAAGAATGAATCACTCGTTTAAAAGAAATCAAGTGGATAAAGGGGATAGTTCCTGATTCAGAACCATCAGTCACACTAGTCGCGTTACGCGTCGTCACGCGTCGTCACGAAGTCACGATCCTCAATTTAGGTGACATCATCCATTCACTACATCGTCCACACACGCTTGTTGCCTCGAACTAGTTCTAGTTTAGTTTTACAAACTGTAGGCATACACGTCTGTTGAACTCTTGATGGCCGATGCAAGGTGTTGTTAAGATATCCCGAGATCCCCGTTATGTAAGATCTTAGCGCGATCTGGTTGGATCTACTTAGTGTACCTGCTAAGTAAAGGACCTCATAGGTGTATGTCTTTACTATACTCACCACAGCGATTTTCGAGATCTCCCCTGCTGAGAGTTTAAGGTCATTGCCTATTATCTGTACAATTCCCCCAAAGATTCTTACTAGTAAGGATTGGCTCATCTGCACTGACATCTTCACCTACTGCAACTGGCTAGTGAGATTGCTTGTCATTGTTAGAGCAAAGAGCTCCAAGAGATCGTGAAGACGTCACAACGAACAGGTCGCTGGACCGTACTCGATGATTTGTCCTTTGATTGTCAGTAGGTCCCGATCGTTGACGTACAGGTTACGATGAAAGGCAAGCGCTGAGAGGTGAAGGCAAATAAAGGAGCATAAATAAGCTTGTTTCCTACTCTTCCCTCATCAACTTGCTTTACAAACATCACCAGCACTTCCAGCTTTCCCATTGCCAACCAAAAACCTTGTCAATATGTCTGCCAACCCTGCGAACGTTGCCGGTGGACACAAGGCCAATCTCCACAACCCCAACACCTCTGAGGAGTCCAAGCAGCACAGCCGTGAGGTGAGCCAATCAGTCCCTCAGATCTGCATCTCATGACAACACAATTGCTGACATTCACAGGTTTTGGAGTCTGGCAACTTTGGATCTACCTCCAAGTCCGAAGGTGACAAAAACCCCAACAACGTCGCAGGTGGCCTCAAGGCTACCATCAGCAATCCCAACAACTCCGAGGAGGCGAAGCAGTCTGCCAAGGAGCGCTTAGAGGAGATGTAAGAAGTTCACGCTGAAGCCTGAACTCATCTTGCATAGTTGGAGGAGATAAAACTGGGCCAAGGGTGGCGAAGGATGGGTAACGTAGCTTTCTAATGAAACACATCTCGAGGAATGAGCTTTGCCTTGGCTTTTGCTGTGAGGTGCCTCCCCAGGAATACACCAAGTAATCTGCTCTGTCCTCTCGAGGTTGTGACTTGTCCCACCAGACTTAACCCTGCAAAGGAATTGTGTGGTGCGTTTATGCATGTCAAATATGGGCACAAGCCATGATTCGATACCCGTGCTGAAAGCTGTGGCTGTTGCTCTAGCTTTCCATGCCTAACATCATGCAGTTGGATGCTTGCTTTTAGTCACCGATTTGTCGTGCTACTTCGTTGCCTTCTTCTCCTTGTTCAACAAGCTCATGACCACTTCAACCACACGTTTGAAGCCTTCCATCTCTTCCTCCACTGTACCTCCCATACCAGCATTGACGAAGCTCATTGAGCTACTGACATAGATTGGCTTGCCAGTTTTGCGTGCGAGCAGTTTAGCAAGTCGTGTTGTAAAGTCGAGCGTTGCGCCATGTGTGAAGAGAGGAGTGCTGAGCGGTTGACTGGGTGTGAGTACCTGTCTTAAGATCAGCGAAAGCTAAAGCTACTTCCAACAGTATGAATGCATACATTTGGCATAGCATATACTAACGAGCCTAATGGTACCGAAGATGCCGAATCAGATGTGGAAGTAGTAAGAAACAGTGTGATGTTTGGTCCATTGTCACGGAGCTGAAGGTATATATCTGTGTGCGGTGCTTTCGGCAAAGGAAATGAAACTTCTATAGGCGCGTTCGATGCGTCCCCATTCGTGAGAGAAGCAGCCATTGTGTTATGTGAGAGTGATGTGTTGATGATACAGGCGAGCTTGAGTTCACCCCACCAAAGCTTTCGTTGCACGGACGTACCGTACCCCACGCGAGCTTCATCTTCTCTCCAGAACCTGACATTCCTTGTCCAGGTCTTTGAAAAGAAAGAAACTAAAATCGCAATTTTTCATTTCGGAAGCAAAGGGGAAAATAACGTGGGACACCTTGACTATGGACGACCTCAACAATGAGACTAAAGAGTGGGAAGGAGACTTTGATCCTTTAGCCGATCCTGATGAAAAAAAACACCTTCTTTCAGTCTTGGACTCCTTCAGGTAAGTTGTCTCGAACTATAGCTGTATAATATGTACTGACATAGTGCAGGTCATATCGCCGCCTAGCACACTTCAATGGCACCCATGTCCGGCGACAAGCATTCTACTCTTTACCTCAAGAACACTGGACTATGCTATCGAAGCCACCCTTTTCAATTCTCGATTCATTAAATGAACTGGACGATCTTATTGACAGCAACGCCGAGCTAGCTGAAGCTATCTTTACCGCCGGCTTCAAGAACTTCGTTGCTCCTACCATTGACAGCAATTGGGTAGCATCGATCGTCCCAGAGAAATACACACGTGATGAATATAGGATATATTCTATTGTCATGGACCATCTCAACATTCAAACTACCCAGAACGACATGGATAAAGCGAGAAGCTGCATCAATCAATTTTATCGAGAATGGAGTGCTGAGGGCAATGTCGAACGAGAGAAGTGTTTTGGTCCCGTGCTTAAAGTTTTAGACACAGAATTTGCTTTTCTATCGAAGAAAACACCTCACCTAGACCGGTCCGATCTGAAGGTGTTGGTCCCGGGTGCTGGATTAGGTCGTTCTGTATTTGACATCTGTCAAGCTGGCTTTAGCGTCGAGGGAAACGAGATCTCATACCACGAACTGATGGCAAGCTCCCTGATCCTGAACCACGCTCAACGATCCGGGCAATTCAAAATTGCCCCCTTCGCTCTCAGTTGTTCGAATCACCTCTCTCGTGCCCATCAATTCCAGACTTTTGCAGTCCCTGACATACACCCGGGTACTGCGCTGGCAATGACACAAAACTCCAAACTCCCAGCACATGAACGAATGAGCATGTCAACAGGCGACTTCTGTGTCTTGTACAACTCACCAGATTACGAACACACCTTTGATGCTGTAGCTACAGTGTTCTTCATCGACACAGCGCCGAACATCATCCGGTACATTGAGGCTGTGCATAATTGTTTAAAGCCGGGTGGACTATGGATCAACCTTGGGCCACTCTTGTGGCACCAAGCACCTCGAGGGCTAAACAATCAGTCGAATAGTGAGGACAAGCAGCACCAACATACTCATGTCGTCGACGCAGGAATCGGTAGCCCTGGGTCCGTTGAATTGACCAACGATGAGGTGATGGCGTTAGTAGAGCATCTAGGATTTATGATAGAGAATCAGGAAACGGAGCGTTCCGAAACGGGATACATATCAAATCCTAAAAGCATGTTGCTAAACACTTACCGACCAGTGTTTTGGGTTGCAAGGAAGAAGTAAACAACACAAGGTATTTCGGGACAATACCTGAACCACTCCTCACTCTTCTTACATCAAAATATTTCTAGCCCCCCCCCCCCCCTTCCATATACTTCAACGTAGATATTTGCTGTTGAAATGTGTTTACTTGGGCATTGTGTACGACAAATGAGGGGATGTCAATGATGCTTAGCAAAGCTTTGAAGAACAAATAATATTGTAATATTTCATTCTAATTACATAGCGACTCGAACCACTCATCCTCATCTTTGGTATTTCAAACTTCTCAGAAAAAAACTAGCCCCTTCAAGTGGGACTTCGGCCATGTTCACTGAACTAAAACTGATTGGAGGTGATTTCCCACTCCAGGGCTTGTAGATGTACGCAATTGGTGCTCTTACGTCTTTGCATAGTACTATCGAAATTTGTGACGAGTGGCGTAAATGGAGTGGTTGAGTGGAAGTCAGGTTTCAAGGTAAAAAGCCACAATGGTTTGTTCACGGCGAATAGAATTGTCAACGCGAACAGACGGTGGGATTACTTGAAAGGAGAGGGGGGGGGGGGGGGGATATTGAAGGATCAATGGACAATGGATGCTAAATAGGATGACTAGAGTAGGAAATTTGGGATTATTCCCAGTTCACCGGTAACCCAATGTTTGTTATTGTTTTTCCACTCGGGCTACCAAGTTTCACAGCAGCAGCATCTATAGCAGAATTCCTCCCCGGATGCAAGCGCCTTGAGGAGTTAGTAGTTGGCTGACCAGAAGATAATACTTTGTTTTTTCGCCACCACGTCCTCAGTCAAGGTAGTCTCTTCCAGCATCCATTCGCCTGCTTCCCAGGTCCTGAGGATTGGCAGCTTACACACTTTAGATTTTTCACATCACAAACTAATTCTCGCTCCTACAACAGTCGTTGCTTCCTACGCACTAATGCGACTAACATATCCAATTTCTGGAGCCCTGCAATTGTGCCCTGTTCCCTATTCTCTCCGTCCGTACCTATGTGTTGCCAACTTTTGCACTCCAACCTCATAACTGCTTTTTCATGGATATATCTTCATCAGACAAAGTGGTCATATTCACTCCAAAATTTATAATAACAAGCTCAAGCACCTGAAAACCCTGTTCCATGGTATGATATAGTTTGGTATTCTATTAACCTTCGGGCACGTCTGGGAATTAACTTCAAATACACGGCAACTTTCCAGAGGGTATTAGGGATGTACCGAGCACTAGGACGTAGGCGGTTCTTGTGTTAGCAGTATCTTATTAGAGGTATTCTTGTTCCCCTCTCCTCCACGCAAGATTGGAAGAAAACACCAACCTGCTGGGGCAAGGGCTATGCTTCGACTTGTTCTGTGGGAGGTTCATGTCTATAGAATGGGTGTCATGTACCGTTCGGCTATTCTTGCATATATATGTATGTGAAGGGAAGGATGACTCGTTCTTGACTCATGTCAGCATAGGACAAGCAATGACTCAGTTCTTGATATGCTTGAATGCCTATGGCTTACAAAGAACGCATTTTGCAAAGCACCTGGATACACCGTTCAGTATTGATGTGTCATTTACTATTCCTTCCTAAACCTTTACGCCCAAAGCCAATATGCTTGTTACCAATACCTACGTCCATCCACCAGGGCGTTAATAGAATACTGTTACTACTGCTACTACTGCTACTACAACGACCTACGTTCATCTCTTCAATCCTAAAAAGTAAGCCAAAAAAATTCACTCCTCTCGCGTCCTAGCTTCTTCGATGGCCCTTTCCCAATTGTAAAACTTCATGTAAATGCCCTCTGTAATACTAATACAGCTGCTGCCAACAGCACAACCGGCCCAAAGCCCTAACAATTTCAAATCTGCCTTGAAGCAGAGTCCCAGCGCCAACGGTACCGCAATAATATAATAGACAAAGAGGTTACACCAGCCGCCGATGGCTTGCTTTCCGAGACCACGTAGCAGCGCATTGACAAGCGCAGTTGTAGAGTCGCAGAACTGGAAGACTGCGAGGAGAGGGACGACCGTGGATACAATGTCCTGGACGAGAGGATCGGTAGTGAATGCTTTTGGGAGGATATTTTTGCAGGCTGCAAGAACAATACAATCAATGAGGCCGATGGCAAGGAATGTAAGGATGTAGCATTTCGTCGCGATTCGAGCTGCTTTCAGACTGCCTGCGCCGATAAGGTTGCCGAGACGTGTGGATACTGCGACACCAACGGAGAAAGGGACGTGATAGATTGCTACAGCCATCGTCATAACGATACTTTGAGCGGCTAAGTGCGCAGTGCTGAGGTAGCTGGACGAGAAGGTCAAGATATCAAATGCAAGCCATTCCGTTTCGACCATAATGATGCCCGGGATTGCAAGCTTAACCATGGGGCCCCAATTCGTAAAGGCGGACGTGGAGAAGCCACCCCAGCAGGAGAGAGAAGCGGGGTTGATGAAGTAGACGTATATCCAGAGGAGAAGTGGGAGTGAGTTATTGGAGATAACCGTTGCGAGAGCTGCACCGGTAAGGCTCCATTCTAACACAAAGACGAAAACGTAGTTGAGGATGATGTTGAGTGGCGTTGCGATGAAAAGGACAAAGAGGGAGGCATTGAAGAGGCCCTGGGCTTGTGTGAAGCGCTTGCCAGCTTCGAAGATCGCGTATCCCGGTGCGCCTGCGAGTAGCAGTGATAGATACCGTCCCGCAAGATGAGCCAGCTCTTTCTCAGGCACCAAAGCTGCGAGGATCCATCCCGATGTCAACCAGAGCGCTCCGATCGGAAGGGTCACCAGCAGCATGAACAGGCACATGCGTTGCAAATGCAGGCCCACCAAAGTCTTCTTCCCACTCCCATACGCCTGTGCACACAGCGTATCTAAGCTTGTTGCAAGTCCTTCATAAACCGCCAGACCCGTAATATTTGCCGTCATACTCGCCAAACTCACGGCACCCAACTCATTCGTCCCGATATGCCCTACGACAAAGATGGTGACCAAACTGAAGTTGTACTGCAGGAGGTAAGTAAGCATCAACGGTATGCTACTCTTCAACAGAATCTTTGCTTCTGTGCTGTTCGTCGTGTGCAACTCCACGGTTCCATTTGGGCTGACAAGTCTCTCCAGTTCAGAGGCATCTGGCAGCGTGCCATACTGCTGCGACGACTTCCTCGCTTCAACGAGCAATCCAACTCTTTCCTCGCCGCTAGTCGAAAATCTTCTTGGTCCAGCGCTGGCATCCATCTTCCTTCTGTTGCTTTTGCCGATGCTGGGGCAGCTGGAAACGAAGGGGCAGGGCACAAAATTCAATGCTAGCGAAGAGATGTCGGTGTACTCATCGTAGTACACTTCGTATTTGAGATCGATTTTGACATCGGAGACGCCACACGAATCCAGTGATGATGCTTCGCTTTGGGCGGCTCCCAGGCCGTCGTGTGGTGGGACCAGCGTACCTCGGCCCATGTCGAACGCCCGTTGGAGTACAGCTAGGGAAGAAAGAGTATCGCGTAAGTCCACTGGTGGGTTAGCGAATGCCCATGTTTTCAGCCCGCTGCGGCTGCTGCTGTTGTTTTTCCTGAAGGAGGATAAGGGTCCAGAAGAAAGATGGACGTGTTTGCGTGGAGACGCTTCATCTCCGGATGTGGACCGGCCGCTTGTGAACAATCTTCTTATCTGAGATTGCAGCGGCGATGATGCCCGTTGAACTTTGGAAAGAGCGTACCATTCTGAAGCTTTCAATGGCCAGCCTCCGATTGGTGAGGAGACCTGGATAACGAGGAGCGGTTTGCGGAGTTCGAAATGCACCTCCGAAGATCTCCGCAATAGCGATGTAAAGCATGGCGTCTAGAGGCGTATGCATGGCTGCAACCAAGCTTGCTTGGGTGTTGCTGTACGCCAGCGATTTCGGATAGAACTACCCGATTGGCTCTCAACGCGAGTAAGAAGAAGCATTGCATACTCGATCTACAGCTTCACAGGGTGTCTCCACCGTGCACCTCCGCTCACGTTGCGGCTACCATGATCGTCTTGGAATATGTATGTTTCAATTTGAGCTGCCAAGTCATCTCTGGTTCCCTGCTACTCTACCACCACCTATCAAAAGTATAGCTAAGGTGCTGCTGTCTCAATCATTCCCATAGAAGTGCTGTGGGTCGGTTTTACGGAGCCCCAAGGCTCCAAATAGTAGTGGATTGCTGTGTCTGGCTTCTGAGTTTATATACACAATCCCAATACGAATAGATTCCGGTAGACAACTCGCTCCCTAATCGAGACGACCCGACCCGTTTCTGTGAAATCAAACTTGTATGCTATTGTAGCTTTCCCACCCCGTCTTCGTTTTCGCCGGAAGATGCATGTCGCTGGAAGAACGCCTCTGAACCCTGATATCGAACCAATTGTGACTTGGCGATGCATTATGGAAAAACGAAACGAAGTGAGTGTCTCTTAGTCGACGTGTTTTGTACAAACCTTTTTGTGTTTCGAGGGCGGCGCAATGACACCGCTGTTTTTACCTTTTTTTTTTTGCTGGTTTTACTATGGAAACCTCGTATGGTATGGAACTGAGCCCAGGACTGGTTGTCTGGCTGGGGTCTTCACGGCTGTGTTCGCGGTGTAAGCGACGGTGATGAGTGCCCGTTGATTGTTGTCATGAGCGCGTCATGACGGCAGTTTGAGCAGTCGTATTCTGGGATGCCCACCGTAGTGTAACCGTGACTGAACAAAGTGTTGTGTCAGATGTTCCATAGTCTCAACGAGCGAGCAAGATAGGGGAAGGAGAATATCGAACATGTGCAAGCTTAGCTGAAAGGGAGCCTATGCCGCCGTCGGTGTGGATACCCCGTTGCTGGCATGCTCGGATTGTTGACGCTTTGCTGCTGTATGTTCGCTGTCCTGTATTAGCACGATTGTCAGCATAAGAGCGTGAGTTACTCCTGAGTCGTAAGAGAACGTCTCGGAGTTTTGTTGTTTCGTGTGTTACGCACGTCGAGCCCTGTCTGGGCAAAGTGGCGCTTAGCAGCCTTGTTCGCGTCCTTCTTCTTCTCCTTCTTAGGGGGTTTCTGAGGTCGCGTCTCGTTTTCGCTGAACAGGTCGTCGGGAAGTTGTGTACTAAGATATTAGTGGATAAACTACAGCCGAAAGACATGGCGACTTACTTGCGGGTGTGAACCACGCGAACCGTCATGTTTTCTGCGTCAAAAGAATTTGCGGTTGTGACAATGGTCCTGAAGTCGCTGACGGGATACGAGATGTCGAGGGACTTGTTGCCATCTGTGCACTGAATTAGTCATTTCGTACGAACGAGGGATTGGACTGTATATACCAGGCTTCAGTTTAAGACCAACATAGAAAGTTGTCGTGTACATGATGCCTTTCGGAGAATCTTCATTGGCTGAAGTAGCAGGTACTTCGGAGGCCGGAATCTGGAATTCGACACTTCCTTGTATGATCTTGTCTGCCTGTTCTTCGTTTTCGTATCGGTGGAATCGATTGATACCTTTCATCCAGGGCCGTGCAATGTCAATACCACATTGACCATCTTCAATGTTTTTACACAGCAAGCGGAACTTGGATTGAACCAGGCCCGAGAATGTAGAGTGAGCCTTCTCGGTGCGACTAGCAGCAACAACACTTAGGTAGTACTTATGGTCCTTTGTGAAGAAGGTATGCTTCTGGAACAAGTCCTTCCATTGCTTCTTGCCCTCGAGTATTCCATTGGCGCCATTGATTAGTTGATCAGCCCGCTCAAACTCCTCTCTCATGACGTCCAAAGTCGAGTGCATGATTGTGTGGGTGGCGCACATAGACGGGAATGCGGGGGTGATGATGGGCATCAAGTGGGCTCGATCTCCAGGGTATTGTGTAGGATTCCACACACGGAGATTCAGAGTGCCTTCCTCTATGTTCTTTAACATAACAGGCCGTGGGAAAGGCCATTTGCCCATGAGCCTGAAGAACTTGGTGAGGATAGTAGCACCACAGGCCATGGGATATAGCTGGCAGATACGAGCGACCATAATAGCCCAGGCGATTCCTCCCGGATATCCAAAAACTGCTCCATATATGCCACGCTGGTTACTCCAAAGCTTGACTGCCCTCAGGGCGTGTCGGAAGCTCTTGATCTGGGGTATCGATTGCATCAGCTCCAATGTCACACGCGTTCCGTTAACACTGCGCATGGCTGTGTCATCCAGACCGCGCAGCATAGTCTTGTCCACGCCCTCAAGATCTTTGGGTATCTGTGTCATGGTGGGGAGCGAAACGAAGAGGAGATCGATGCTGACTCCGCAGTACTCCATCTTGATGAGCGGGACGAAAGCTTCAGGAACGGGGTTCATCTCGGTGATGTCAGTTTCATTTGACATTTCTCTGAAGATGCGCTCGAAGTGATCGAAGTAGTCCGTAAGGAAGACATGCTTGGGCGCAACAATGAGCGTATCGATATCAGAGGCTGGAACAGATGTCAGCCAAGCAACAGACAAGACACCAGATTTACTCACAAGGTCCATGAACGCCGAGAGCGTAACTACCAAAGCAGAAGATCTTTCCGCTGATTGTGTCGAGAGTCGATTGCGGCAGGCCTTTCAGTTTGCCAACTTCCTTGCAGAATTTGTCGACGACGTTTTGCAAATGCTTCAGTACTCGCACTCTATAATAGATCAGCTGACTTCTTTAAATATATGCGCATGTTTTGAGGCCTTCCATACCTCATATCAGAGCCCTCAGGACTCTCGAAGACGTTCTGCCTCTTGAGCTCCTCGACAAGCTCGTCATTTAGTTTTAAGTCGGCTGGAGAAGGCTGCTGCGTGGAAATGGGTGCCGTGACGCCCCATTGCTTGGGCTGTGTCTCCGCCATGCTGGCGATGTGGTAGTGCTGCAAAGGAACGGCGCTCTTTCAGGCTGTACTCGCTCGGAGGTGCTGCGCGGAGAAGATGGCAGCTTATAAAGGCTACGTTTCAGAGGAAGTGATCGCTAATAGCGTGAACCTGCGATATTAGTACTGGTGGTATGAGTGCTCCCACATGGCGGCACGACCTCAAGGTCTATGTGCAGCGAAAGGATGTCAAAGACGTTCGATGCTGCTTCCGTCTTTGGCGCGATCATCAGAATGCCAAGATCGCACGCGCCACAACGCCTCACCTCGGTGCAAGGTACACGCCAAAGAGCGCTTCATCATTAACTGTCTCCCATCTTAAAGGACAGTATGGCTCGCCAGCTTCCAGCACATCTCACTTACAAAACTGCACTGGCTTTATTACCACCGACTAGTATCAGGCCACCAATTGAGGCAGTCCGCCATGTTCACGATAAAAACTACAGTAGATGGCCGCCTCATATCAATTTAATTTACCCGTTTCTCGCATCGCCACTTGAAACTTCTGACAGCAACACACCTCGTTTGAGCCAAGCCATACGCACACGTATCGAGAAGGCCACATCTGGCATACGAGCATTCCGAGTTTCACTCAATTCTGATTCACCTGGTATATTCACACACAGCAAGAACAGCAAGACTGTATGGCTTGGACCAACGCCTGATGAGGGCATCAAGCAGTTGCAAGCTGCGTTGCAAGCGGAGTTCATTGAATGCGACAGTGACCAGCGAGTGTTCACGCCCCATCTATCGATTGGCCAGGCTAAGACTGATGAAGTAGCGGCCCAACTTAGCAAGGAGAGCGGTAACAGCATCGCTGAGTTCTGCCAACCCCAAAATGGTTCCCCAACGCATTTAGACTGGTTTGTTGACAAGGTTGTTGTGATTGAACGAAAAGGTTTTCATGGCCGGTTCACAGTTGTTGGCTCAGTCGATTTGGTACAAGAACAGCATGCAAACTGAATATCTCTACTGCTATGTAGAAGCTTTAGCAAACATCTTAGTTGCTTGCGAAGAATTCTTTCAAATTCTCGTCGAGCCACTTGACATCTTCAGTGCTCTGGCCAGGGCCTAAGATTATTAGCCTCGAGTCTTGATACAGGCAAGAACAACAATAGCAAGAATTAGACACTTACCGCCAGCCCAGTGACCCCAAATGCTTGGAAATACCTTCAGGGTTCCAATACCCGGTCTCATAGCCTCAACTTCAATCTCCGAATCCTCTGGCGGGAAGTATAGATCTGTCTTCGATGGTAGCACCAAAACCTTGGCTTTGATGCTCTGCATCGCTTTCTCGAAATCGCCAGTATACGGTTCCTGCTGTGAACAATCGCCAGCCTGCCATGTATGCGCCATGACAAGCATATTTTCAGGATCCTTCGAGAGGGCCCAGGCTTCCCAGAAATTTACAAGGAAGTCGTCCAGGTCCTTGAACCCAAGTAATGGTGCTGTCTCATACAGCTTTTTGCGATAGAACGCCTGCGAAAACCCCCATCCTGCATACACACGGCCCAGTGCTTTCAATCCAGTCTTCGTGTTTTCCTCTGAAAATCCTGTATACGACTTCAATCGCGCCGCTTGCGCGTTCGCCGTCTCGACATCCGGCTTTGCCACGCCCGCCGAACTCGTCCCTTTGGCAGCGTACAATGCGCTCTTGACACCTTCGAGGAACACCTGATTATGCAGACTCGTTTTCGCACTACCACAAAACGGCACACCGAGGTCCATAAAGTCCGGGTACTGCGTCATCCACTGATATGTTTGACCTGCGCCCATGCTCCAGCCAAGCACAGCGCGTGCGTGCTTGACGCCAAGGTGCTTGGTTACCAATTCATATTGCGCGCGTACATTGTCATAAAAGAGGACTTCTGGAAATGGACGCAGTGAAGGTGTGTTGGAAGGCGACGAAGACTGAGAGTTGCCGAAGAGCGCGGGTATGATGATGTAGTACTTTGAGGGGTCCAAGGTCTTGTCTGAGCCTATGAGCCAGAGGTTATCAGCGATCACTAGACTCTGTGTTAACTGCAAGTTCTTGAGATAGAGGACCTAGGATACGAACAGCCGGAGTACCACGTTGGATAGATGATGGCTGGTAGAGAAGGCTCGCCCAGCGTCTTGTAGGCTATGAACGCATCTGGTATTTCTCCCCCAGACTTCAGCTTGAAGTTTCCAAGCTTATACGTTTCATAGCCGTTCGACTTTGCGTCCTTAAGCTTCTGCGAGTTGTTGTCGGCCATGGCTGCTGGACATGTATTGCTTTAAGAGGAATCCACGATGCGTTCTTATATAGCATTAGCTTCTTCCTTCTTGCAGAATACATTGCTAAGCTTTTTGCATACTCAGTTTTGAGGTTCAAGTTTGTTATGATGTCTGCCGATAGCTTAGTAATGTTCAGATGCCAAAGCAATTGCACAAAATTCATGGGACAGAGCAAATGCCCTAATCAGCCAGGCCCGGTCGATGTTGCAACATGCAGGGTAAACACCTTGATATCTACATAACTGGTCTCCTGGCACCATAAGTCAAGTGATGTTCTCCTCATCTGGGCGTCGAGCTGATAGCTAGGTAGCTATAGCGGGGTAGCTCTCCAGCTATGTGAACACATCCTTATCTGCCGGCGCGTAACTCCGGACCGGTTCTAAGCGCGTTGCATTTCCTGGGAAAGGGAGAAAGTTGAAAGGCAATAGAAGAAGACCCGAGAGTGAGCTTTGAAACTTCAAGGCTTTGTCTGCATGACAAGGGGTTAAGTATAGAAACCAAACATCAATCCTGATTGAAACGCGTCTTCAGAAGTTAAACGAATATCAACCAGCACCTGTACAGTCAAACAATGTGAGGAGGAATGAGCTAATCCACGGGAGAGTATGCTCAAAAAGATCGTCAACCAATGGATGGATGCTATTCCATAGCAGAGACGTCATGGTAAGAGCAACTTCCACTGGTGGCCGCAACCCCTCGTCCCAAAAAAAGTTTTTTTTCACAATCTTCTTATTTCAAAAGTATAAGTAAGAAGATATCAATCAGTTGTGTTCATAATTCGTCGTCTTTATGGGTGTTTGCATAGGTATCGTGAACATGATGCATAGTTGGTGGGGTGTGCACAGGTAATAACTCAATAAGAATGAGCTTTGTACAGATTGCCTAAGCCCCGGAACTGTAGCCGCCGTCTCTTTCCGCTCATCTTGATGCTTCATCAGCTTCTCCAATGCCGCTCAAACTGCCGCTCCATAGATCAATCTCATTAAGTCGTATAAAACCTCCAACGCTTCACACACCCACGTACCTCATCTATCGTCACTTCCACGTCAATCTCCCCAGGATGTCTTCCCAAAAGAATGGTGCCGCAGACACCAAATATGATGCAGAAAAAGAAATCAAACGTAACCCACATGGCGATTTCAAGGCCGTCGAAGCCTCTCGTTCACCCTTTGATACATCAGCGAGCTTTCACTTCACACAAACACCCAAACCGGACTGGAAGGTTGGGAGTGGTCCCAACGATCCCTCAAGTCTTGAGAAGCAGCATCGCTCGATCGATCCATATGAAAAGGGTCGGCCCGTGGTGCACAACTACAAGCTCCTAATCAGCGCTATCATCCCACGCCCCATAGGCTTCACTTCCACTATTTCTGGAGACGGCCAGAGTACAAATCTCGCGCCATTCAGCTACTTCAACATGGTGAACCATGACCCTCCGGTTTTTGTGCTCGGCTTTGCAGGCGGAATGGACCGGGCAAAAGACACCCTTAAGAATCTTTTGGAAACAAAAGAAGCTGTAATCAATATCATTAGCGAGGAGTACATTGAAGCTGCAAATTTCACGTCCACAAATGCGCCCGAGGGCGTGAGCGAGTGGAATTTCAGCGGTCTGCACCCGGAGAAGAGTAAGGTAGTGAGGCCAGATCGGGTAAAGGAAGCGGTGTTTAGCATTGAAGCAAAGCTTATAGAGACGCGCGAGTGGACGAGCAAGAGCGAGAATACTCCAGGGAAGAAGACGGGTGTGACAGCATTTTTGGAGGGGGTAAATTTTTGGGTGCGTGAGGATGCGATCGATGAGCAAGGCGTGCTGGTAGATCCGGCGGTCATGAAACCTATTTCGAGGCTGGGAGGTATTACATATGGACGGACGACGCAGGCGTTCGAACTGCCAAGGCCGGATTACTATGAGATCATCAAAGATCCCGAGGTTGAGAAGTTGGCGAAACCAAAGGGGCAGGGGCAAGAGTAGGTACTACACCTTGCAACTGCTTTAGCGTAATTCTTCTGACTTGTGGAAGCGAGCGAGGCAGGCTATGAGAGAGCAATCAGATTCACGAGCACTACATAGAGGGCTAGATCTCAGAAAGACGTGCCACGCTCCAATAGATTTTTGGACATTTGTATTACTACCTGTTCGAAGCTTTGTGGCTTCCCTTCCTCGTTATATGCCGTCCCTAACCTTAAGTAATGAAAGAAGTGGCTTCGAAATTGCTAAATAGCAAAGTTGTCGATCGACAAACACAAATCGCCAATAAGTGAAAAGTACGCGAAGGTACATGATAAAAAGGAGCCTCGACAAGATATGCGACGAGGAACATACAATTCGGTGCCAATGCCCGGTCTTCGGAGCCAGATGTGTCTATCACATCGCCGCTTCTGCAAGCGCAGGGCACGATGCTCGTACGATCGTTTGATGTGGCCACCGTTGGCATTCGCAAGAACAAGCATCAGCGAGCACAGTCGATACGCTCTCCTTCTGGAGCTGTTTTGCTTCACCGCGCAGGTCACTACTGGGTCTTCTTCAACCCCTTTCTCGGCAGCCCTGCGGCCTTTCTCATCGCCCTGTCACCCTCGGCGAGCCACTTGCTCGCCTTGACCATCTGTACTACGTTGATGTACTGCTTTGCTGCCATGATAGGTGCACTAACAGCCATGCAAATCCAAGGTACAGTCGAGTCCATCTTGTTTGCGCGTGCCATCTCCATGGCGCCAGCAGAGAATGGAGAAGCGAAGAGAATGCTCGGCTTGGGCGCCGCAGGCGTTCCCGGAGCGAGGGAAGAAGGACTGTCAGGATCGACAAGGAGCGTGGGGCTGAGATACGGCGAGGAGAAGGAGAGCAGATAGAGGGCGATGAAGAACACTTCGTTGAGGGCGCAGAAGGTGAAGAGAACCCACTAGAAAGAAGTTAGCAAACAGTGCTCAATCCAATTGATTGCCTGAGTAACTGTTATATGAGTGCGTACCTTATTAGAATAGTACTGTCTTAAGATCCAGCTTCGGCTCGCGGACACATCCTTATGGCTCTTTTCACTTCCACCCATACTGAGTGTCGCATACATATGCATATAGTGGCTTGCCAAATCAAGGGAGATGAGGCCCTGGAAGATAATGCTCCAACGAGGGAAAGCCTGCGCCAGGAACACAAGCAAGCAGGATGTTGTGCAGCGATCGGTCACCATATCCAGCACAGCGCCAAACTTGGTACTCTGCTCGTACGCACGCGCTGCATAGCCGTCGAGTGCGTCCAGTAGACAGGACACGCTGTAGAGGGCTGTGCACGTGCGTGGGTGGAGGGGCATGTAGTAGAGAGAGGTGAGGGCAAGGAAGACACGGAAGTAGCCTTCAGATTGTTAGTATGCACCTCCGCATCAGTTTGAGAATTCGAAAGACCAACCGATCAGGTTAGGAACAAACAGGAAGATGTTCTCCTGCTCCTCATCCTCCTCATCTTCTGCACGTGTGGGACGCACAGCATTGCCGTTGATGGGCTGTTGTGTAATAGACATTGTGATGTGTGATCGCGTGCTGACTATCTCACTTGGACAGAAACGACACGCGACTTGTAATGTTCGTGAATGTGGTCGTGAGACAGAAAGTTGTCAAAGTTGGAAGACCGATAAGCGATAACGAAGCTATAGCTCCGCCTAGGGTCCGTGGACAGGGGGTACGTATAGGCGGGGTTATTCTCTGTGAGGGTAGATGGAAAGGAGAATGTATTAGGCGTTTAGGAAAGAGCGGTGCATTCAGCAGATGCAAACAGCAAGAAGTAAGCAGTGTGTGCCTGGAGATGGAATTTGAGGAAGTTCAATGGCTTTTCGTCCGCCCGCGAGATTCCGGCTACGCGGCTAGGCTCGAAAGGGGCATCTCTTGGCAATTTGACCCTCCTCTACGTATCTTGCCTGGATTACTGACAATCATTTGCGCCTTCTGGACAAGTAAAATGAAGTGAACTTTATACAACTCAGCGTTATACACCACCTGTTATTCTACAGGTTTAGCAACTATAGCCGCATCGTACTACCTAGCCGCTACCTAACGTCTGCAGTATCTGGTTGGCTTAGAGCTTCCTCTTGCCATGAACCGCCTTCTTGGTCTTCGCTTTGATATGCGCGTTCTTTTCCTTGGATTTAGCTGTTGTCAAGCCTCGATCTGCTTTACCCTTCTTCCATTGCTTTCCTTCGAGTCGATCGTCTCTGGCCTCAAGCTTCTTCTTATCTTTGTGACTAAGCTTTTTCGGTTTGCTCTTGACAGAGCCACCAGCAGAGTTGTTGAGCGCAGCAGCACCCCGCTCTCTCTCCGCCGCCTTTTCCTTCTCTGTCTCAAACCATGTACGCCTTGGTCTGGACTTGATCTCATCCTCGTGCTTGATAAGGTTCTCACCGCGTTTGAGATCACGTTCTGTTATGCTTAGAACACGTTCCTCTTTCTCCTCTTTCAGTACCTCCTCAATCTCGTCTTCGAGTTCCTTGATTTTCGAGATCCACCTGTCTGCTTCCTCAGTTGGTACTTGTCGACTGACTACCTTGGCACCTTGTTCGCGGCTGGTTTTAACTGCTTGTTTGACAACCTTACGATCGGGCTCTGCGGCAAGCGTACACGCACGGCCACTTCGCCCAGCACGAGCAGTACGACCGACACGATGAAGGTAGATTTCGTGACTCTGAGGTGCTTCGTAGTTGATGACTGTTGCAACATTCTTGATATCGAGACCACGAGAGGCAACATCGGTGGCGAGGAGGTAAGACGACGCTCCTGAACGGAAGGCTTCTACGGCTTGGATACGCTGTATTATAATTAGTGCTTGTTCTTCAGACCATTGTATAAACCTTACCTGTTCCTGGCTCATATTACCGTGTAACTCGCTCGCTTTTTTACCACACAGCGCAAATACAACTCGGACTCTATGGGCTTCTTTTTTTTGTCTGAAAAAGATGATGACGCGCTCAGTATAGACCTTATCGCAAAGATACATAAGATAAGCCAGACGCCTGTCTTCCTTGCCTAGCCTCAGACGGATGAATTCCTGCGTCAGACCTGCGACGGTCTGCTTCTTTGCATCCACCATCAATCGCACAGGTTTATCCATACCCACACGCACCAACTTGTCGACTGAACTGGTCATAGTAGCAGAGAACAGCATCGTCTGCCTTGACTTTGGAATTGTGGTGAGAATTTCGTTCAACTGACTCTCGAATCCCTCTTCAAGCATACGATCAGCCTCGTCCAGTACAAGGATCTCGAGATGCTCAACCTGGAAAGAAGCCGAGTTTGTCATGTGGTCAATGAAACGACCTGGAGTCGCAATGACTACGTCGGGTCGTGTCTTCAAAACTGCTTCTTGATCACGCATCGAAAAACCACCGACCATTTGGGCAAAGGTGATATCGGTGAACGAGGCCAGCTTGGTCGCGACATTGAAACACTGAACAGCCAACTCACGAGTAGGCATGAGGATAGCAACACGAGTTGTTGGTACTTTCTTCGGTCGGTAGAGCAGGCGCTCTAGAATGGGAATTAAGAAGGCAGCTGTTTTACCAGAACCAGTCTCTGCCCCTCCGACGAGATCTTTACCGGCAACAGCGATTGGGATGGTCTTCAACTGAATAGGTGTTGGCTCTGTAAACCCTACAGCAGCCAAACCTCGAAGAATGGGCCTAGATAGCGACATAGACTGGAACGATCCTGTGAGTTTGCCACCCTTCTTTCCTTTCTTTACTGGCACGCTCTCCTCAGGTGCGAAAAATGCTGCCGCCTTCTTGGCTTCCTCGGCATCTTCCTTGTCGCTCACATCCTCGTCCTCTGACTGTATAGCATCGTCTGGATGAACCACCTCTGATGCGACAGATGCAGCATCGGAGTCCTGGTTGTCTTCTTCTGCTCGTTCATCATCCTCGACGGCACCAGACTCGTCCTCTGAATCTTCGTTGTCCTTAGCCTCCTCGTCTTCTTCATCTTCTGACTCACTGCCAGCGCCCATGCCGAACCCGTCGTCGGCCAGTAGTTCGTCATCATCACCAAAACCCGTGAAGTCGCCCTCCTCATCCATATCAGAATCAGCAGCCTCCTCTTTCGCCTTCTTGGCAGCATTGTCCTTCTTGTTCCGTCGCCTTTCGATGATCTCGTCTACGTCCACAGCTGTAGAAGTCCTCGCAGCAGCTTCCTGTTTCTCTGCACTCAGGCCCCAACCATCAAAATCTTCCACAACACCTGTATCGATATCGCCAACTGCAAATTCAAAATCTGAAGCAATATCGTCGTTCTCGTCCATATCTTCTCCAGGCTTAGGCATCTCTGCTTCATCTTCTTCAACCTCGGACGTAGGTTGGCTCCCCTTCTTTCCCTTTTTCTTCTCCTTCTTCGCTTTCTTTGACGCTATCTCCTTCGGCTTGACGTGCAAATCAGGGTCCTCTGTGTATTTACGTTTCTTGCCCTTTCCTGCGAGTTTCGCCGCCTCATGAAGATCTTCAGCGCCGCCATCGTCGGATATGACATCGTCGTCATCGATCGTAAACACAAAATCGTCGTCTTTGGGCGCCATAGCTTTGTGTGAAGCTAAAATTATTCAGATGGTGAATGGCGCGAAAATCGAATAACAACGCCCAAAGCCTATGGTCGAATTTCGTGGCAGAAAAAAGTTCGGGGCGGCCTCTAGCGTGGGCGGTGAAGCGGGACTGATTAAACCCCCTGTCTAGCACGAAGACAATGTCTCCGCGCAAGAGGCCAGCCACATCCATTACTTCGTACTCCATGAAGCTTGGATGCTGTTAATGAGAAAATAGCTATAAGATCTCAGTAGTGAACAGCTTTATAGTCTCCAAATCACTTCTATGGCGACAGCCGTACACACTTAGGCTGGGTGAGACTACTCCCGCCAGTATTAATACTGTCGGACGCTTGAAACTATCTCGCTGCACACGATACATTAAAGATGAGACAGAACTATCAGTCTTTACAATTTCACACTATCGGTGAATGGTGGTGTTTATTCGCGCTGTAGAGCAAGATGGCAGGATCGAGCGTTGATTCAGCAGAGTGCTTATTCGAGGTCTGACTAATTCAAGAAACCACTCTGTTCTCCAGTCAAAGATTGACTTGCTATATACAAGCTTTGACATCATATGGGATCTCGATGTGCTGCCCTGCTATAGACTCCATGTGGGCCTAATTGCGGCCTCCATGTCAGCCTACTTGCAGCCTACACGCTTCTGCCTGATCGCGTGGTTGAGCGAACAAAGCAACATGAGTGGCTCAGCATAATCAATCTCACTAAGTGATGGGCGTCCTCAGCCGCTCATAAAAGACAGTGGTAGCCTTGGATTATCGTCTGCAGGCATTTCAACATTTCAAATACAGGTTTATGGTAAGGCTTCTAACTTGGTTTTCATCTATACGAGGCCTTTTCACGTGCACACCAAGTCGGCTTACACTTCGAGGTTTCTCCATTGCCTCAGACCTCACTTCTATCTGTTATTTGTTGTCCCGCACTACAAGCGATACGAGAAACATCATGAAGGTTATTCCTGGCTGCAATGTTGACAGACAAGCTTTCTTGCCTGTTCCCACAACTCGAGTCTTACGCTCCCAAGCCAAAAGACTCACACAGACTATAACACCTCCCAGAGCCTGTACAGGAGCGAAGGTAACAAAACGACGCAAGCGACTCGATCCTTGGTACCCAAGGCGTAAAATCAACAAAAACCCCAGACCCCGTGCTCCACCACCAACACATTTCACATGTCGAATATGTATCTCGCATCTCCCCAGTTCAGAGTTTATTCGTTGGGTGGCACCTAGGCGTGCAAAGTTTGGCAATGGACTTGACGCGCCATTCCATTGCATCCCACACCTAGCTCGCAACCCGTCTCGTCGAAACGTTGATCCTGTGTGCAAGACCTGTGTAGGTTCCTTCATGGCTGCGCGTCTTGACACACTCGGTGCACGTCGGGTAAGCGTTGGGTGTCTTGAGCCTGGTTGTGAGACGGTCTGGCCTTGGGAGTTTGTGATGAGATACTTCCCCACTGACAAGTTAGAGGCATACAATCTCGCTTCATTCGATGTCTGGTGCACCGATACTCAGCTCTTCACTTGCCTCTCTCCCTCCTGCGACGCAGTTGGACTCCTCGACTCTTCAGCTCCAGGATACCCACAGGTTCAATGTAATACTTGCGCCTTCCGCTCCTGTGCATCTTGCCTCACACCTTGGCACACGGACCAGACCTGCGCTGAAGTATCTGCCGCCGCCATCAATGCTCAGATGAGTGACCCCGAAAAGCAAATACTCGAACTCATGCAATCCAAAGACGGTAAACGTTGCCCAAACTGCCAGTTAGTGATCGAAAAAACTGGCGGTTGCTCATCCATGTTCTGCCCCAGCTGCAAGAAACACTTCAACTGGGAGACAGCGGCGAGTGCAGTACTGGGCACAAAGAAAGCGCTGCCCATACTAAGCGGGCACAATTATTGGCAGGCCGCAAATCTCCAGGTATGCGAGGTAGACGGACGAGAGGGGAAATTAGCGGATGTAACGGAGACGATTAGAATTCCAGAAGAGTTGAATGCGGGCGCGTTGGGGACATTTGATTTTAATTGGGTTGTAATGGAGAATAGAGTGTTTGACGTGGATGCGTGGGGAGCTTTTCCGTTACCCGATGAGGATGATGCGGATTTATAAAGTGTTCCTGTATGACGGGTTTTTTGATATGTTATTGAAGTCGCCCCTTACACTGCCCTCTGTGTATTGTTGGCGTAGGGATTTTATAATTTGCTATCTCAGGAGAGACCGTAATCAGGGTCCAAACGACCCTA
This sequence comes from Leptosphaerulina australis, assembly GCA_026120165.1. NCBI lineage: Eukaryota > Fungi > Ascomycota > Dothideomycetes > Pleosporales > Didymellaceae > Leptosphaerulina > Leptosphaerulina australis. The sequence goes on from JALRMI010000015.1 coordinate 59,622, forward strand.
GATGTACCGGAGCACGAAAAGCATAATGTCAATCCATAAGAGTGGACGCTGCATATCAAATATCTTTAGTGATTTGAAACTGTCAAGATTCAGGCCGCTGTTGACACTTACTTTAGGGTTTGAGTGAGCAGTGGCACATGGTTTCTCCTGTTCGCGCAAACACAATTAGCAATTCATCGGCCACTTACGGCGCCCTCGACCCAAGCACGTCGACATCACGAAACCACGAAACACACGTAACTACATTGTCAAAGCTATTGTTCCTAGCTGCCAGATGTGACATGTGTATTGAGTGGGAACGTAGTAAAGCCGGATGCTTCTCGGGACGATGACGCGCGTGGAAACAGCGAGGAAACGACATCTGAAGTTCCAATACACGGCACGCATTGTTGCCGTTATCTAGACGTGTGTCAAGAGCTCCAACCTGCCTCATAGGATGAGCGGGTGATACATTTCGCATGTCGCACCAATGGTGGGGTGTGCGTCACAGTGCCTGACAGTGCCGAGCACTGCAAGATTCACCCATATTCCGTTTCATGGTTGAATATGGGATTGCTTGATGGTAGTATGGTAGGTCGAGATGAATAGGGGATTACTGTTTGTCGTTATCGATCAGTTTGATCCAGTGCTATGGTTATGGTTGCGAATGTGGTGGCGAGTCTGGCGGCAAAGCATCGAGTGACCACTCTCTAGGCTTTGAGTCGAGTTCGCATGACACATCAGGTAGAGAGCATCGTCATTGTGAGAGTGCTACACCGCGTCACCTTACCATGTCTGTGAATTCTGTCACACGTGAACGGCCAAAGACCCGAATTCACGGCTCAATACATGTGGAGCGGGGTGTCCTACTCTCAACAGTCACTGAGGGTGGTGCTGTAGACAAAAGTATTGGCTGTCTGTACAGTGGGCAAGTAGATGTCGGCAGGACGTTTTTTGTGCTGAACGTTCGACGCAGGGGTACGGAGCTGAGCCGAGCCCAATCACGGTACATAGAACAGTTGATTAAATTGCCACTGCCGTCGATATTCATGTGGAGCTTTGTGCGATATCTTATGAAAGAGTCCTCGAAAACGGTCCCTCGTTTGAAGGACTACCGATTTGACCTATAGGCATTATCAGTATCCCTACACTTCACAAGTTTGGTTCTTTACATCACCACAAACCCTAGATTCTACAAGATGAATGCAACCTACTAAAGCTTGAGAACGTCGAGCTCCCTGCTGACCTGATACAGCCACCCTGAGCTTTGTCTCACCGCATCATTTCCCCCACATCACCTGTTCTTGCCCGATCAGAGTACTCTCGTATCCAAAGAAAAAGGCGCCATGCATTCAGCATTCATGGTTAACGTCTGAAAGCAGCACACAGTGCCAAGAGCGGATGTTGTATCCGCTCTGTTAAGGTTTGACATCCACGTTGATGCTTCCTCGACAGGAACGAGGCGAAGCAACCAGCTTCTAGAAAAACTGACGTGAAACCTCTCAAAAATGACAGGAAGGCGAAACGCAAGGCGACGTTCCTCGTCAGCCGAACTTGAGGGCGAAAGATGCATGGGCTGCATGAACGCAGGATTACTGCCGGACGGAACAGATACGGTCCTACACATAACTGAAACGACAGCATTTCATATACTTGCTGGTTCATGGTAGATCCAAGCTGTGTTCAGATGTTGGCTGAGGAATCGCGCTGACGCAGAAAACTCTGCGGTGAAGGACGAGCAAGCCAGCAGAGCTGAGAGCTGTACCTGCGTCTTCACCCGACGCCGTCGGGGGCTGATGAGGCGAAGAGGCTGCAAGAGCTCCCATATGGGTACGATAGCGCCTAGTATGTAGCCTAACGCGGTGTGTCGTGTTCGTGATGTTGCCCTGACGCGCCGATCTTCCGAAACCTTACTTGTCTGAACGGAAATGCGATGATCACTGAACGGTCCGCGCTTACATAACAGCCATTCTTTCCTAAGCTTCCATCTCAACTTGTCTTCATTATCGACACATCCATTGACTGCATACTGGCCGTCAAGTTTCGGATCATCCAGATGATCCCTCCATTCAAGCAGCATTACCTTGCCTGCTATGGGTATTGCAAGGTTGCAGTCTGTGTACCAGTGGCAGCGCCTGTGACACGACTCTCCGCCATGGCGCTGCAGTTCACGCGTCTCCCTCCCTGGGTTGAATGCTCCCTCCGAGTTGCACAAGGTTCACCCCTCCTGGAAATGGGTGATACAGTTGGTCGGATGCTGCCGATTCATTATTTACCTTCCCTTGCCGCTCATTGTCTTGGGTTGCGCCTGAACTGATTCTTGCCTACTCTCTTTCTTAGAGGCCCAGTCCATGTGCAAATTTCGATCCTGCTTCATCAGGTCCTAGCATCAACTCGCTCCCTGGCAGGTGTGCTCCTCTTCTTTCGCTTGTGTGACATCTGCTTGACCTGTTCCGCACTCACGGTAACCAGCTGTCTTCCTCTCCTTCTACCATCCTTCCCCACACACTCGTTGTATTAAGAAAGAGGTGGAGCCTGATATACATATCTTCTCACATCTTATTGATTGTCGACTGCGGCTTCACACTGCCCATAATTATCTCCCACTTTCATCGGCATTCAGGAACACCAACACCACCACCAGAAAGGCAAACACCTCAATTGATTAGCTCAACCTTTCTCCTGAGTCTGGATACACCAATTTAGTCACGACCATCACACCATGGGCAGGATGGCGCCCATCCGGACACCACGAATGCTCAACGGCGAAGCAAGCAACACTGACGCTCTTGGTATCACATACGTTGTCATTGCCATATTGTACACGATCGTTTTAGCATTCGAGCTCACGCTTCTGTATCGACGTCGAGATGCATTCTGTATACAAATAAGAAACATCAAGACAGTCTTTGCCGCAGTGTCGATGCTCCATGTCTACCTGACGCTCGTCTTGCTGGCATATCCGTGGAATGGATTGTACCCATGCTCAGCCGAATTTTGGGTTATGTCTGTTTTCTTGCCATCGGGGATGGCGTTCTTTCAGGGTAAGATCACCTAAATTGAGCTCTACTGACTGTATTAACTTCGTCAGCTTGCAATGCCAGGGTCCTCACAGCATATGAGAGCCAACGCCGAATGTCACGGAATTTTCTCGAGGGCGCTCGTAAGCAGCGGACATCCCGTACACCTACAGGACTGTACAGGGCTTGGAAAAATCTTGATGCGGCGTCGAAAGTTTACATGCTCACCCTTATGGGATTGATCATCTCAGTAAGCTGTTTTTCATGTCGTGTACGCGGATCTGACGCTAATTTCCGAAGTTTGCTCCTGCTATTGTCTTGTATTTCGGCTCGCGTCGGTTCCACGCTACCTATGGCTTCTTTGGTACTGTAGCTGGATTCATGGAGTGCCGCAAGGGATTCGAATGGTGTGCAAGAAATGTATCTTCAAGCTGGTCAGTCACTGATGAGTAGACAGGATTCCATCAATATTCGTCCAACTTTTCTGGACAGCAATGGTCGGACCCTGGATTCTGTGGAAGATCCGGCACATTCAAGATGTCCATTCATGGGCGTGGCAGACCAGGTTGGCCATCATTGCAGGGTATGCATGTCTTGACAATCAGCAAAAGAGTGTACTGACTCTATCTTCAGCTTGCCCGGAACACCACTATGGATTGCTTTCACATACTCAAATATGCCCGAGGTCGTCCAAATCAGAAACTACTTTGCGCCAGCTGGGTGGTTCATTCCGTCTCTCATCGTGTGTCAACAAGTTCTTATACTGATACCGCTTGTGGACGCCTTTAAGTCAAGGCCTCGCCACAGGCCTGTATCTACAGCTACTGAGACCGCTTCACTTACCTCGACTATCTCGGCAACATCACAAAAGTCAGCTCAAGAACTCTTTAGAGAGCTGAAGCCCAAAGCTTCTATGCAAGCACTCGAACTCAGCATCGAGCAAAACATTGAACCCCTCATTGCTTGGGCAGCGACCAAAGAATTCACAGCTGAAAATGCCATCTTCCTTCGTGAAGTTCGAAACTGGCGAAAGAAGTGGTCGTCCCTCAAAGTTGTCTCTACCGCCCAACGCCGTCAAATGTTCAATGAGGCATCCCTCATCTACTTCACCTTGATCAATCCATTCACGGCAGAAACAGCCATCAACATCGAATACAAGGTTTTCAAAGTCCTACAGAACCTCTTTGCAGGCATGGAATACGACCCGTATATGCCACGCAGCACAACACCAGACGACGTCAAATCACCTGTCATCCGTGAGAACGTCATCTGTCCTTGGGAAGAAACACTCAGCCGTCCAGCTAGTATTCAGTCAGACATCACCAGCTCATCTACAAGCAGCATGAGCAGCATCATTCCTAGCGAGTTCACAGACGATATCTTCGATGCTGCGTATGAGAGCATTAAGTACCTTGTTTTCACCAATACATGGCCACGGTACGTCGACGCTGAACTATCTAGTAAGGCAAGCTCGCCGTAGACATCTGATACAAATGAACACATCAACATCAGTAACATGAGCCAACGACACATTATTATCTGATAAGCATGGTCACCTGACGGCCGCAAAGCATTACTAAAACCGATGGCCTGTCTGGCACATGCTATCGGCTAATACCAGAGGCTCATTAGATGAAAATCTTTATCGCCGTACGATCGAAACAACTAGTGCTTGTATTTTGATGAAAGAGATTGGTGGTGCGAGTGGTGTGTATAAGAGGAAGTGGCAAAGAATGGAACTGAACGATTATACCCTAACGACATGTTTCCCCTTTCTCCGTCTCTTCGTTCTTCTCAGTCACTATCTGCGTTATGCATCATATCCCAGCAGTCTTGCTCCTCGTCATCCTTAGCGATTTCGCCAATCTTTATCGGCCAATATCGCCGCTCTTGTTCCTGGTCTAAGCACCAAAATGCGGGAGATCAACGTTTGGAATTGGTGAAGCCGTTGGTGGGTCTGGTACTCGCCAATCTGCTCGACGTCAGATCTGCAGCATGGAATGTCACAGACTGTGTAGGGATGTTGTTGCAAGCATACAGGGAGCTACTGCCATGTCATTTAGCCTGGTTTTATGCTAGCGACATATTCGAGACAGCATCTGGCTGTCTTATTGGCCGGTACACAGGCAGAAGTAACCAGACCGTACATGTTTGTAGAAAGTTCAATATTCGGGTTGGTTCATAACGCATCTAGTCCTTCTGATTGATGTATACAAATTCAAGTCCTGACAATGTCTAGACACATCTGCAAAGAGTATTCAAACCAGCACTCAATTCTTGAGAGGAGAGCTCACTCGTACCCAGCGGCTTCCACATTCTCCGGAAATGCCGGCTGGTCCAATCTGCTCGAACATGCGGTTTTCCAACTTTTAGGAGTGAATTTATCCACAACACCTTTAAAAGCTTCGAGCGTGCAAAATGTCGTGTCGCCGTCGAGATGCTTGCCCTCCGCTTTGCAGGCCGGGATCTGCATAATCTTGTCGTTGTATCGCACACGCACATAGTAACCCCGCAACTGTTCCGTTTGCGTGGCTGTCAGCTCTTCGAGAGGTTTGCGTGCAATGCCTTCGGGTTGAGGGGTGTCAGAGAGGGTGGTGGGGTTTGTGCGGCCGAAGAGAGAAGACCACCAGCTCTGCGCTTTGGGAGGGGCGTTTTGGCTCAAAGTCGGTGTTGTTGATATAGGCAAAGTCGGCGTGTTACGGTCTTTGAGGAGCTCGAAAGCAATATGGCTTGTAAATGGCGGCCATTTTTCGTTCTCGAATGCACCGAGTGATGTCAAGGCCGCGGCAAGCGTGGTGTCATGACAGCCTGAAAGGGCAAGTCTAGTGCTTGTTTCACCACCTCGTCCACGACCAAGTTCGCCATTGCTGCCGCCAACCTCCAGGAGCCCGTCTCTGCCGTTCTTTTCAACGCTGCCGATCATGCGTGATGTGATATCGCCTAGTAGACCTCCAATACCAAGCATGCGGTACTCAGCCGATTCCGCATAGCCTCTGAACCACTCTTCTACGGCAATATTGTCAATAATGTCACGAGCTTTAGGGTCGTAGAAGTCTTTGGGTAGTTTGGTCTCCGGGCCGTGAGCGTCAGTTGCGTTGATAGTATCCATAATGCCCGAAAGCCTTGGCCGGGAGTCAACAGCCACCGCACCTCCATCGGGCATGTACTTTGAGAAAAGCTTCGAAAGGTAATGCATATCTTCCGTATCATTCCATCTTTCCGCAGCCCGTTGCGCGAATGCGCGGCTGAGCTGGCCGAAACGTCTGCAGCTGGCATCGTTGGGAAACAAGGTCTCATCTGCAGGTGTTCTGGTAATGATTGTGGGGGGAGGGAAGTCAGCGGTTCGTGCAGATGGAGGATAGAAGCCCCAAAAAGCTTGCTGGACAGATTCGAGAGCTCGTGGAATAGGTGTAGCTCGCAGGTAAATCATGTCGCTGTCAGCAATGAGTTTAGGCATGAACTGGAGCTGGTCAACATATAGATGACGAAGACGTTCACCAAGAGCCATGGTGGTTTGACGACCCTTATCGGTAAGTTCTCCTGGTTGGCAGACAGCATCGAACTCATTGTTTGGTCCTGATGCAATAACTGAGACATGTTAGCATATGTGAGTATGCTCAAAAAACATAAGGTACCTGGCCCATCGTCCACTCCAAAAGTTTCCAGCCGCCGTCGGTATTTTAACTGATCCCATTGCGAGAAATCCTTGGTACTCATAATAACACTTGACAATTGTCGCGCGGCATTGCAATATGGCCAATCTACCTTTTTTTAGTTATCATCTTCCTGGCCGCTATTTAAGTATACGAACATGCTTTCAATCCAGTCTGTAAGGGATTAGCAAGGTGTTGTAGAGAAGCAGAGTAGTGTTGGCTTACGTTCTGGAAACGTGGTGATACTGGAGTACGTTCGCCATGGCGTAGGAGCTGTTGAGACCATTAGACCAGCCCACATTACAATATTCCCAGGTGATTCCTCACAATCTGTACAAGTTGCAACTCTAGCTCTTTCGGATACAGCTTCTCCAGTTCTTCCTGCGAATAGAATGCTCTTGGGATATGGGTTGTCATAATGCCTAAGTCAGATACAGCAATAAAAGGACCGACAAGTGGTAATCAAACTGAGTGTATTGGTTCCAGAGGTCCAATATATAGCAAATGCCGACTCTTTGAGATATTCAACTGTTGAGTGAGCGTTGGAGTCAGCGAGTCGCACTCGCGATTCACGTCACGTGTTACGTCATTGGCTGGCCAGGGCTTTTCTTTTCGAGTTCGTGCCAGGACTGCATTTTGCGAAACCTCAAGCTGTCAACACTCTACAGGCTTGACAAGGCGCTTAATTGCTGGGTGAGAATCTAGAGTTGCGCATGTATGTTAAGCCATGGTACGCAGTAATTCGTAGGGTTTTCTAAATTGTAAGTATAGGGATCCGTGATCAGAATGCAGCTAATATAGCTTTCAGTCCTGTTCAATTCTTTATACAAATCCACCATTCATTATGTTAGGCTCGTACATCTGTCGCCAATGTAGAGCGCGCTTCGATCCTCGCCGCACGCCTTCTAGAATTCATCATTGGCAGCCACGAGCTACATTCATCTCGCTACGCAGCCAGCAACCACAAAACGGGACCGGCGCGTCTGAAGCGCAAAGACAATCAGGCGATACAAACTACAAACATGAACCCGATCGAGTAATATCATATAGTCATCTCGACCGAAATCGAGCAGGTACTCAGGCTGGCAAAATTCGGCCTCAGCGGGTTGGGCGATATTCAAGACATATGCGCGATAGTACGGGGGATATGAAGGAGAACGGCAATGATGGCCAGCCGGAGGGAAGCATCAATTTTGAAGAAGATACGATATCCTATGCGCATCGTATCCACAAGCTGCTGTTGCGTGAGGAGGTAGAGAAGGCATGGGCGCTGTTCGAAAAGACCTACACATCGTCCGATTGTGAAGCTCTTACAAAGCCCTCCACGGAAGACATTCGCGTGATAAACGAGAAGCATCTGTTTGGCAATTTGTTATTAGCTGTTATCAAGACGTTCTGCGAAGGACAAGGAGAGCCAACTATTACCCCTACAACAGTACTGTTCAAGTACGAGCAGCTTGGTATCGCACCTCCAGGCCTATGGATTAGGGAGGGTTTCGACCCCTTGACTCACCAGGCTATTTTCGCTGCTAATGGTGGTAATACTACGCTGCAACGAGATCTGCCTTCTATACTGTTCGAGCTCCTTTCGGTTTGGCGGTTGTTCTTCCAATGCAAAGGCAACGGCAACGACTCGCTCGAAGCGCCTAGCCCTGACTGGAACCTGCCTGCTGTCGATGCGTTACCACATATGTTTCACAATGTGGACTTTAACTATCGCCTGCAGGAATTTCATCCTAAATCCATTGGCAGTCCGACCCTAGGATTCTGTGCTATTTATATATTTAACTCTTCCGACATCATTAACGCCACTGAGTCTCTTCGTCATCAAGCAGCGCCCTTCCTGGGTTTATTGACTCGCGTTCTGGCGGGCGCGAGAGTGAACACTGTTCTTAACTACCCAGCGTATTCGAAAACCTTCAAATTGCTGCCTAAGGAGATACAGGCTAAGGTCAGAAAAGATATAGAAACAGCACCAAGAAGGGCTCTGAGCACGCTAGGACAACAATCCACGAATCACCATGCGGAAACGACTGATTATGCAACGACTGATTTGGAATCGTTCAACCTCAAGGCAATAGCGCGTGCGGTCAAAGCTAGATCATCAACTGAAAGCCTGGATAGGATATGGAAACGGGTTGAACTGGAGTACACACATGATGGCAAGGTTTCGATACCTCCCCGAATCTACAACGCATTCCTATCTGGCTACCTAGTCTTGCAACAAGCCAAACGCTCGGTTGAAGTGTGGAACCACATGATAGCTAATGGTGTCAAACCCGACATGCAGACTTGGGTTGCAATGCTGGAAGGCTGTGAGAAAGCAAAGGATCTTGACGGCTTCAACGCAATGTGGAACCGCATGCAGAGTGCAGGCATCGAGCCAGATAACTATGCTTGGACCACACGAATCCACGGTCTGATGTCATTGCGTCAGGTCGAACTCGGTCTGAGAGCTCTTGATGAGATGGGCAACAGGTGGCTGTCGGCAGAGGCTGTCAGAACTGCCCCTCCCTCCAACCCAAGAAGTTCAAAGGGTGTCTCAAACCTTCCTGCTTCGGCGAAGCTGATCAATAACTGCACAAAACCCTCGGTAGAAGTTATCAACGGCGCTATATCCGCCATTGTCCAGCTATCGCCGGAAAAAATGAGACAGCAAAAGCGCGTTGACTATGTGCAGAAAATACTTAGATGGGGAACTCAGTTTGAGGTCAAGCCTGACACTCGCACATTCAACATCCTCATTCAGTTGTATCTCCGTGCAGGCGACCACGCTACAGCCTTCAAAGTTCTCAAGCAGATGGAGTTGAATGGGATTGCAGCCGATATTTCCACACATACCATGCTCATCACTGCAGCCTTCGAGAATGGCACTCTGGATGGGCTCTCCGAAGACAATCAAGCAGGCCGTCTCATACAAATGTTCGAAGAGTTGGAAGCCGGGGGCCTGCGTCTGAACAATTATGTCTACGCAACAGCCATTGACCGCCTACTGAAGCAATATGGCAGCCACAACGCCGTCCGCACAATCATCGATCATATGAGGAGCCGCAACCTTGCACCAAGCGCACACGTCTACACCTCGCTCATCACATACTACTTCCAACAGTCCCCGCCCGCTATCGGAGCTGTCGATTCTTTGATTCACCAAATCTTCGAATCCGCACACTCCGACACAGACAAATACCTCTTCGACCGCACAATCGAAGGCTACGCAGAACACGGCGAGGTTGGCAAGATGATGAGTGTGCTGACGCGTATGTCAAAGCACGGCAAGCATCCTGGGTTCCAAGCACTCACCGCTGTCATCAGGGCGCTTGTTGCTGCAGGCGATGTCGATCGCGCGCGTTTCATTGTAAGAGATGTCGAGCGCGGTGAGGGCATAGCGCACGGTGGTGTCACGGGTGCAGTCAACAGCCAAAAGCAGTTTCTAGCTGTTGCGCAGAGCTTGGGTGTTGGATTAGATGAGGAGCGCATGGGCGATATGTTCAAGATGCGCAATGATGCGAGCGTGCTGGGTCAGCAGATCAAGGTGCGTGCTGCTGAGGAGCAGGCCGAGATTGAGCCCCAGCTGGAGCCAAGGACACAGGATATTGGACCATCAGGGGAGGATATCTATGGGTTTCTGGAGAGCGAGCCACGACGCTGAAGCCAAAACAGGGCTGGAGAGTCGTCAGCCTGAGGCGCGGAGGGCGCCTGATACTTACCGTATCCTCTTCTAGGGTAGACAAGCATCATCACATCAGTGTATGTGCGATCACCACTTCAATGTACAAAGCAGTTCACATAACAATTTCGCACAACAATCGCACAACAATCGCACAACCATACAATTGGCAGTGTTTCATGCACTTTCTGCATTTCTCAAAGGGCATGATCGGTGCGTACCGACACCGCACGCTCAGACCCCCTAGCGGGGAGATAAGGCCAATGCACTCTGACGCGTAAAGCACTGGAAAAGCGTCTCAACACTTAGATCGCAGATTGACGCTGAGGAACTCGGGACGTCGCAGACATTGGCTCGTTCGCCGGAACGATTTCATCCCTCTAGCGCGACTGGTTCATGTTCTGGAAGCCCTGAAACGCCCTTCTCGTTGACCGTGTGGGGAAATATCGGCAAATCGTCAACTACTCCTTTGGGAAGTAGACATCAAAGGAAGACAGACCGACAATGTGTGCTATGAACGCGCGGTTAATTAGTTTCCTGTTAAAGATATTATAGGGGGGATAAAAAGAAGGACTCCTGCTCAGTTCTACAGGTGTTCAGTCCCTGCGGGTACGGTCCGCTTGCCGATTCCTTTTGTCGAGCTTTCGGCAGCCCCGTTGAAACGTACCAAACGGTTATGGCCTAGCTCTCTAGTCTTACATACGCATCGCATCTGTTACCTTGGAATGATTCGTGCGACTGGCACGGGCATTGAGATGGTTGCCCGGGTGGTCAGGGTTGGTGTGATAGCGGCGATAATGGTCCCACTGCCGCGTAGGCTTCATATCGGCAGATATTCCCTTCATAGCTTGTTCGAAGCGAGCATTCTTGAAGGGAGACTCTAGTCGAGCGATGTCTGGTTGAGACTCGAATGGAGAGGGCCTTGTCCAGTTGGGGTGTGGATTGAGAAGGATCGGCGAAGAGAGTGGCATGAGTTGTAAAGGGGATGCTGGTGGTAAGTCAAATCATTGATTGGGATCGCATGGCTGACCTGCAGACGGCCGGTCTTCAATACGTGGATATTGGTGGGTAGGAGGGAGACGCGATGGACGTCTGGACAACATATTTGCTCGACGTGGAAAAATCATGACGGCCAGGACCTACCATTGCCGCAAGCGGGGGTCGAACCTGTCGCTTCGATTTCTGTTCATATTTTCACCGCAACCTAGTACACGTGCAGCCTCATAGTAGGATTGATTCACCGGCCAGTCGAGCAGTGTTGCTGCCGGAGTCCCGAAGCCCCTGAGCACAGCCATTTAACGTTAGATAAGGTTGGTGTTGGTTAAGTCAAAGCCTGCCGCCAATGTCTGTCAGCTGTCGCTCGAGTAGTGAGCACAGCTTATGTTTTGACGCAGCATGCAAGACTATATGAGCATAAGCCGAGTAAGCCCAACTGAGTGCTGCATTTGGTCATACTCTACGAACCTTGGAAGTTGATTCCCCATCCAGATGTATCCTTGGAGACATGAAAGGTAAGACCGAGCCTGTCAATGGTCTGCATAGCCAGCACAGCTGCGAAAGAAAACTTCAGCCAGCGGACGTGGCGCAGCGTATCACCACCGACCCTAGAGAATCTGAGCATCATAATCTTCCCCACTTTGAAAGTAGGTGCGATGCACGGATGCTGGATTCTCTCTTTATATGCTCACCTAGGAAATAGCGCAGAAGAGACAATAGTCTTCATTAGTCGGATTATGCATGGAAACTACTACAATGGCACCTTTACCATGACATTTCTGACATCCCAGCGCTATGGAACCCACTCGTTTCATAAGTGCTGTGTTCTGGATCATGTCGAACAAAGCACCAGTTTTCCGAGTTGATGGAATACATGTGCTCTGGGTCATGCGTTTTTCGAACAGTCTTATATATTTTACAGGCCGTACTCTTTAGGTCCAAGTTCTAAAGGATTGACGCCAGGAGCAGACGCCTGAAATGGATGGCTTTTTTACTATCGAAGTGGGACCGGCTTTACGGTCATGAGTATGCATCGACCCAGAAGCTCAACCCCTCCGGGCTAAAGAGGATGAAGACAATGTGTTACTACAGATCAGCCACAGGAGAACCAGCAGGAATGACGGCATGTGCTCAGCTCTTGCTGCAAACGACGATCTCTTTGATTCAAGCTGCAAAATAAACCCACCGTATTCGGGCGTTTGCGCAGCAATCGTAGTATCTCTGGTTCTGCATGCTGTAAGCACTTGCCCCTTCTGCTTGCAGCTGGGAGCTGAGGCCGATAGAAAGCACGTGACAGGACAAATATACATACAGGATCTGCACATATTGACACAAAGCGATGAAAAGGGAAGTATACATTAATGCAATTGAGTTAGCCAGTCACCGATACTTAACAATAATGCGCCCGAAGAATGCGCCTTTGAGTGCACAGCCTCAACTGAACGACGCAGTCATTGGCGTCGGTAGTTTTGCACCACATGCATAAATTGCATAATGCCAGGGAGCTGCAAGTATCTTGAAGTTAGTTGGAAGTTAGTTTGAAGTTAGTTGGCCGGTATCTGGGATTATCTTTCAGTGAACATGGCCATGCATAGGAGGCCGAGTTCTGAGCGGCCGGACTGCGGAGGAATGAATTGAATACTCGCTTGGCGGGGGGAAGCTTGTCTATGCCCGAAATAGGGCGAGCGGTGGCTCCGCCTCCCTGAAACGCCTCACACCGGCCCCAGCAAAAGACCGTACAAGGCCCTTTCTCCTTGATCACCCAACTCTCCCTCGCTCTCGACACTTCATACTTACCAACCCACTCATTTTCTCTATAACCATCTGTCTACTCTACTCAACCACTGCACGAACTTTGTAAAAACAATAAAAGGTGAGGGGACAGCGACACAGCCACAAGCCGGCAAATCCGGATCCATGAACGAGCTGACGCGTTCTTCTGAAGCCCACTAACCGCCTTGGTCCTTTCCCCAACACCGCACCCTAAGAGAACGTCTCTGCCTGCTTCAGGGTTCTCTACCACTTCCCAGCATCCACCCACACATACGCAACCACCATGGCTACCGCCATCCAGCCCGCGATGATCATGGCCCCGTCCTTCAATCCTCATATCAATCAATGTCACGACCCGGATCAGGAGTTTTTCGACTTCAGCCAACTGCCTTCACCCACACAGCCCGGCCTCAAGCGCGAGTCGAGCGCAGTATCAAATATTGCTAGCCCAACCAGCACTACTATTGACGAAGAGCTGCAAGAGGCTGCGAAACCCAGTCACGAGTATGAGCGATTCAAGCAGCAGACTGGCATTCCGTCTGGCTCCCTCGCCGGCTTAAACACGGGGTACAGCTCCGGTTATCCTATGTTCTCGTCGTCCGGCTTGGACATGATGGGCAGCGACTCAATGATGGACGGAGGATGGAACAGCGGCATGGGCATGGATATGAACATGGGCATGGACTATGCGACACCAGCTTACATGTTCCCGGCCACCAACGACCAAGACGACTTTGTGGACCCCAGCACTATCACACAAGAGGAGGTTCCCACCGTCAGACTTTACCCTGGCATGCACCAGCAGCAGGCTGCTCTTGCCAAGGCGCAGCAACAGGCACAGCAGCAGCGTCAGCAACAACAAATCGCCCACCAGAGGCAGCAGGCTCAGCTGCACGCCCAGCAACAACAACAGCAACAGCAGCAGCAGCAGCAGCAGCAACGCACAGTACCCGTTCAGAGTAACCGCAAAACGCCAAGCCCATTGAGTGACGCCCGCACAGAAGAGACGATCGCTCGTGTCGTTGCTCAGATCCGCCAGGAGAGCCAGAATGCCGCCTTGGCGTCCCAAGACAGCAATAATAATGTTCTTCCTCACATCATACGGGCTAAGAAGGACGAAGAAGACATGGATGAGGATGAGCGCTTGCTAGCTTCAGAGGAGGGCAAGAAGCTCAGCTCCAAGGAGCGCCGCCAGCTTCGCAATAAGGTCTCTGCTCGTGCTTTCCGCTCGAGGAGGAAGGGTGAGTGCCACCACCACTCCTAGTCGAATACTACTGACGCGCTACAGAGTACATTGGCCAGCTCGAAGGCGAGGTGGCGATGAAGGTTCAAGAGGCCAATGATCTCCGCAATCAGAACCGTGCCCTGATCGAGGAGAACGCTCGTTCGCGTGCGTTCATTGAGCGTCTACTTAGACACCAGGCATTTGGTCCTTTCCTTGAGGACCTGGTCCGTGAGGAGGGTATCGCAGCTCAGGCTCCCATAGCCACCATGCCCTCATCTTCTACTCCTGTTGTCTCTGCACCGGCACCAGCTCCATTCCAACAATCGTTTGTTTCGCAAGCAGAAAACACCCATATTGGCATGACCATGGTTCCTGATACTCAGCTCGACTTCTCTATGCTCAACATCAACAACAACAACAGTAACAGCAACACCGACTGGAACATGAACAATGGGTTTAACAGTTATCAGCCTCGCGTTTTCGCTGTTACCGAGCTTCCTGAAGGCCCCTCTAACCCGCTCGATGTCTCTGCCATGTCTGGTAAGGGCCTCAGCACTATCTTCGCTGTTGAGGATGAGGCTGCTTCCAGCGAGGAGGCCAAGCCTGACTACCCAGTCATTGAGCGTCCTGTCCAGTCTCAGCAGCCTTCGATGGCCGCTGTCGAGGATGACGATGAGGATTCAGAATACGATCTGTACCGCATGTCGCCTGCCACATCTATTGCCCCCCTTGCCCCGTTTGAAACCCTCTTGACCAACCCCGAGAAGATCCTTGGCCGCTTCACATTGTTTGTTTCGAATGAGGCTACCGAAGCTATGCTCGCGGAACGTTTGGAAAAGAAGATCGCCGCCATGGAACCTGCGTTCCAAAGGATAGCGGCCATCACATCGATGCTCGACTGTTAGTCTGGTCTAGCACATCAGTTGCTCTATTCTCCATGCATTGCTTCAACAATTTTGTCCTGCTTTAGCGACCTGTACTCGGCCTATTGGCGAGACACACCTTCACTTCTAGACTGCTTTGTATGACTGCACGATTTCTTTTGTCGCTATATACCAGGCTGTGACCGTTGTGGCCAGCTGGACGTTCGGCGCCCTCTTTCTTGCATCTCCTTGGTTTGGGTACTCATGCTCACTGTTGTGGTTCTGCTGAGTTGGACGGAGTTATTAGCTGTTGGTTTGTGCTTCACACTTTCTTTTGTATATATAGATTGGATCGGCGTTGCGTTGGCAAGCACGACGTTGATTCGATACACTGAATATATCAGTAAAAGCTTGGCTCATATGTGCCCATCACTGTTGCTACTGTGTGCAGTTATGACTGCCTTGACACACGTCGTTCACGGTCAGCATTGGCCCTTTTATCCTTATCTCTGTCCATGATTCAATCCGATTTGATAGACACTCGGCGGTAAGCCCCCTCGTACCAACAATTCGCAACCAACCAGACCAATCGTGCCCCCGACCCTAGCTCACACATACTTCAATCGTGTTTTGCACAGTACCACACGGCACACCAGTGCTCGTCATTCAACCAACAATGCATCCTCGTGCACCCGTACCATGTCTCTGTCAAGTCTGGACAGATGATTTAGCAAAGCCAATACAATTCACTCGTCATCCGCCCAAGTTTCGACATTCAAGCACCAGTACAAGTCTTTCAACATATATTGAAAACCGAAACTTGGTTGTTTTGCACTGCCACAGTATGGGCGGGGAGGGAGGACGATGCCGCGAAAAGAAAAATGAGTTGAGCCAGTGTACCACGGAAGGTACGTATTGCAATTATTTATCTGCCAAGTTTTGTAGAATTGGCGATGTGTGTATTTGAGTGAGAGGGAGGGGACGAAGCAGTGTGGCAAGAACAGCTGAGTGATTGGAAATAATAGGTCTGTTGTACCAGGAAATGTTCCTGGCCGATACAGACCCTGCAAGGGAAGTTGTAGCAGTGCCTTGTCAACCTCTTCTCAGCCTTTCCTCTCGCACTCAGATTCCTACAGCTATGGCAATCGTAGTAAGTCCCAATGCAAGACTTATTATCGCTTCAACCCTGCCAGTCCCACTCTTTTTAGCATCCTGTGCCGCCTGCCCCTTGTTGTACCCGTTGCTCCCTGCAATAACAACCACAAACGTCTGATCCGTAAACCCAGAATTGACTGTATTCGCTTTGGTCACTGCGTCACCCCAAAACACACACTTGATCAGCGTGCTACTCGGTGGGTTGGGGCACGCCAAAGCCACGTTCTGCGTCGGCGAGCGCTCGAAGAAGATATTGATTGCTGTACATCCGGCTCGTGTATCACACTGCGCAGAACAGTTAGTGGTGTCGTAGGTGCTGAGCTCTGAAACGCCGAGGTAAGTCTTCCCGGTTGTGGAGGCGTGTAGGTTGGAGAAGGCCTGCGTGTAGTTTGCGGGTGTTGTTGCGTTCTTTGCATAGTCGGCAAAGGGCGCGAAATTCAAGAAAGTGAACGAGTTGTCGGGCGAGGGGACAGGACCAGCACCTCGTGTACGGTTTGTGCAGGTCGAGTTGTCCTGGCGCCTCAAGAATGTGGGCGTTTCGCCAGCTGCGACGGCAGCCGCGATAGAGGATGTTGCACGTGAGGCATCGTAGGTGATGGGCAGTGGGGTGGCGAGAGGGTCGATGGATATATTTGGGATTGGAACCTTTTTTGCTGCGTCGATATTGATTTGCTGAGCGGTGCTGAGGGTCAACGCTGCGAATAGCGAGGTCAAAGTTGCTGAACGCATGTTTATGTATGAATGCCAACAGTGTCTATTAGAAACAGAATTGAATACTTGGGAAAGGAAAGGTTGCGTTTACTTGTAGATCCAGGATGACAGAAAGGAAGAAATAGAGAAATACTGCTCGCTCGCGCTCGCCGAGCTCGTAGGTTCTGTATCAGCCATATCTGGGGCTTTGATCGAGACCGCTAGCCACAAAACAATGGTACCTGCGTCGTACCTGCCCTTATGGAGTATGGTGTGTATCCGGAAATGGCGGTTGAGACATCTATCTATGCAGTAGCGTTGCGTCTAGAAGCTAAAGTTAATAGAAGCGCACCGCGGCGCTTGAAAGTGCTGAGTGCAGAGCTGAGGTTAAAGTGAAGGGATATGATTTTTTTTGCAGTGCATAAGCACTCATTGCCGAAGTGCGAGTTGGATACGCAGGGAAAAGCATGGAACTATGTATTTTATAGATACCCATATGCCAATGGAGGAGATGTGAATTGAGTAGTGTTGAGGTCTGGTCCCTGGCGGATGATCGACTGATTTGCCGACGAAAGGCCTGTGCGCTGACTGTAAAACTTAGCTGAACCCATTCCGGATAGAATAAGGGTCGTCTCCTTGCAATCGAGATGACCTTGATTTTGCCAACAGAGACTGTCTGTAGATGCATTTATAATGGAGCCCCGAAGTGAAAAGCCGTGTAAGTGCTGCACGCACTCACCATAACGTCCATTGAGACGCCCAAGATCCTGGTCGATGCAATATGTGAATGCCGGATCGTAGATCGAATCGAAAAGAGAAGAGCCATCGAAGTAACTGCATTGCACTGTCTCTAGTAAGCACCAAATATGTTTTCGAAAAGTAGGCAGAGCAGGTTCACATGTCTGTTTCAACCCTGTTAATCCCGGCTGCGATCTGAGAGTCGAACCACCATGTCACCCCACATACAACCCAGCTCACATCTCTCGCCACCACAGCCTTCTCCAGACTTACATATCGTCTGACCAAGGTTCCGGGAATGCGCGAAGGATTTCCA
Organism: Leptosphaerulina australis; assembly: GCA_026120165.1. NCBI lineage: Eukaryota > Fungi > Ascomycota > Dothideomycetes > Pleosporales > Didymellaceae > Leptosphaerulina > Leptosphaerulina australis. The sequence continues at coordinate 77,697 of JALRMI010000015.1, forward strand.
ATGACATATCTTTAGCCAATCAGACAATTGGCAAAATGTCTGCTCGTTCGATTCTGTAGGCCCGTTTAGGTAAGGCTGAGAGGCTTTGCGCCCCCGCGATGAAGAGGAACAGGAAGGATGAGGAGGTCACGTAACATGTGCGTAAAGAAGGTTGGGCTATACCGGTAGGCACCGTGTGATGTCTCAAAGGAGTCATTTCGTAGGGTGGATATAAGCTGCTTGGTGTTTCTGTGTTACTCATATCGCTCAGCCAAAACAGCATCGAAAAATCAATCACAACTACTACTACTACTACTCCGCTGCACAGCAAACTCACTCGGTATCATACCTCAACAGCCAATTCAAACATACTCTCATCGCTTCCGAAGCAAGGTCTTCAAATACGATCGACTGGTCGAGCATACTCTATTGAATAAATATTCAAAATGCCAGTAGCACCCAAATCCTTCCTGCCCGCCTTTACCGGCTTCATAGGTACGCTCTACTTCTGCCGAACCCAAGCTCCAATCATACATACTAACATTGCTATGCAGTCTTCGCATTCTCGTACACATTCGTCGTCGCAACAAAAGAAGGCGCAGCCATGGACAATGCACGCACACGTTGGCAAAACCAGCATGCCAGTGCGCGGAACGTGTTGAGTGGGGGTGTTACCATGCTGGAGGCTGTTGAGGAGAAGATTAGTAAATCCTGAGTGGATCAACAGGCCATTGAGAGAGTTCTAGATTAAAGCATGGGGTTGGAGTTTCCGGGTTACCACATCGTGTTTGGCAAAGTCTTTGTGTTCTCTCTGTAGCATTTGCGGATATCGTCTCACCAATATGCATTGGTTTTCCTTCTGTCGTGAAGACACTGTTCCTAGATCCTCTCAAGGCTTCCTTATTGCGTGTGTACGCTGCTTCTTCAGACAAGGCCATAATACCTGTATGATGATAATGGCAATGGTGATATGAATGTGAATGTGTAGTAGTAGTGATATTCTATTCTTTTAGCATCCCTATGATGTGTAGGATGAAGCGCAGTAAACAAACACGTTGAGCGTGAATGCGAACAGAATTAAATTCTTACTCAGCAGCATGCAAAATCCGGTATGCTCCATAGGAGCTCGAGATGTACCGGACAGTTGTTCCAAGACGCCCGACTCAGCCCAATGCAATACCGAAACAAGAGATATACATACAAGAAAAAAATACCACCATATGTGCCATCGTACACGCCAGCCTCATCATATAGATGATCACTTCCTCGTAGCCTGGATGGCCTTCTCGAGCCCCAAGATCCTCAAACTCTTACCGCGCTTCAGACTGCCGCTCATTAGCTCCGCAGTGGGGATAAGCGCATCATTCCAATGTCTGAACACAGCTTTCATATCGCGCGGTACGCCTTCAAGGACAATGGTAGTGACGGGCATGAAGGGGCGGTCTTCTTCCGAAACAGCAAGGATACCGTACTCTTGCGCGAACATGAGAGCTGTCGAAAAAGCTGGAGCTTGACTGCGTGCTAGAGCGCCGACAATGCTGCATCACGTTAGTAATCAAGTGCATGTGTCTGACAAGATAAGCGGACTTACATATACATCTCAAAGAAAGCATCAAGGACATAGATGTACTCAGGCTCCAAATCGCGCTGGCAGAAAGGCATAATCTCCACAACCTTTGTGGTAACACCAGGCGGCAGCGGGCTCTTGGGAGTGGTGGGCGTCTGTGGGCCGTGTTCAGCGTGTGCGCCAGTAGAAGTGGGAGAAAGCGATTGCGCAAACGAGCTACGGCGCAGGTTCGCGAAGAAGGAACCCACCTGCAGACTTTGTCCCCATCCTCCCTGGGCTTCTTGTTGCTGATCTATCTTGTACAACCGTGCACGGTAACGGTCGGATGTTGCTTTGTAGCGCCAGTGGTCAGCCGAGCGCGGAATGGCGGGTCCTTTGGTTGTATTGGGAGGGAAAATATCGATAAGGTGAGAAGGCTCAGAACCTTCGTCAACCTCTTGAAAGTCACCAGTCGGTGCTAGGTCCATGCCCATCAATCGTGCGCCAGACAGCTCTTCGGCTGAGCAGCCACGTCCCTTCCAAAGGAACACCTTGCCAGCTTCGGTGGAGATAAGATAGACAAAAGCAGAACAGAAGCTCTTCAGTGCAAAGTCGACCTCATCGAAAGCAAGATGACCCAAGTGGCGGCGTCCGCATAGCATGAATTGCTTCGATGCAGGCTTTGCGCCTCGCCTAGTAATGACGATACCACCGAGGGCGTCGAAGAAATTGGGCGGCTCATTACCCTGACGAAGGATAAGCAGCGTCGCCTGGTTTTGCTTGGCGTGGTTTCTTGCGAACAGTTGGGCATCTTCAACGTTCGACTCTGCAACGCCGTTGCCAGCCCATAGGTACACATCAGTGTTCTTTGCACCCTTCGAATCGCTGTACACATGCGTGCACACATACATCGAATCTTGAAAGAGAACGTGCTGTTCATGTGCCGGAATCGACAGCATCTTACCATCTCCTGTGATCTCTTGTATTTGTTGCTTTTGAGTGCGTACCTTGCCAGCAGGACCGAGGTCAAAGGGTGGCGAGTGCAGTACCTGCACCGTATCAATGCTCTCTGGCAATTGGCCTCCAGTTACAGGAGCCTCGTCGAAGAACTCAGCGAATATACCATCGTGCTTGGGGGCGGCTGGCACGGGTGTTGCCTGAGGAATGTCTGGATGGGCCTTGTCCGCACTTCTAGGTGGTGACATTGGCAAATCTTTCGACAGTTGGGGACTTGATTCTCGTGATCGCGATGCTACGCCACCGAACCCGCTGAAGCCAGTAAGACTGAAGCCAAGGCCTGCTGGCTTAGCCTTCGGTGGTAAGTTCGGTTGTAGGGGTGCAGGTGGAAGCGGTTTGGAAGAGAAGGAGCTTGGGCGAGCTGGAAGCTCGTGTTTAAACTCATTCTCGGGCGATCGCACCAGCCCAGCACCTTTCATAGCAGCCGTCTCATCAGCCTGAGTCGGAAGCTTGATTGGTGATCTTGTCCGCAGGGGTGCTGGTGATGAAGACGCAGATTGTCTACCCCACAGTGCTGTGGCATTCTTTACGGAAGAAAATCCGGGCTTCTGTGGCGACGTCTCAATCTTGTCAGGAGATGTCTCAGCATCAGGAGTATGGATCGCCTTCAAGGCCGCGGGCTTTGGTGACTCTTTGGGCGAGAGTGTAACCATCGGTCGTGAGAACCTAGAGGATGTAACCGAAGGTGACGGTGAAGGCGACGCTGGCTTAGATGACTGAATCGATGTGATTGATGGCGATCTAATCGACTCAGGTTTGGGCGACTGTTGTGCAATGCTGTAGGCCCCGGATGTTATCCTCTCAGACTTCTTTGGCACGCTCGGTGAGGCTGTTTTGGGGGTTCCAATGGAATCTGGCCTCGGTGACTGCTTCGGAGTGCTTTGTGTTCCGGAAACTCTCCTGTCCAGGTCAATGGATGATGGCTTCTTGCCCACCTCCGGGGTAGGGACTTTGTTAAATTTCGCCGACATCTGGCGCGGTTTGGCTGGTGTTATAGGTTTACCGTCAATAGACTCTCTGGTAGGCTTACTACTCACTGGAGGCTCCTCTGATGTTCCGTTAGCCTCAGGTGGTTCAGCGTTGGGAAGGGCGTGCCTTGATTTGACCGACGGAATACCAGCAACAGCAGTATTCACCTTCTCAGTGGCCTTCTCCTGTTCTGGGGCGGACTTCTTGGCTCCTGGAGTTCTTCTCTTCGGTCCACGGGCGCGTCCTTTGGTCATATGCGTTAGCTCGGGAGCAGGCCCCGACGGCTCTTCCTGAGCAGGCCTTGTGGGTGAGGAGTCGCCAACACTTGATTTGGACTTCTCCGTTGCCAATGGAGGCGGACCACGAGCCAGCATTCCGGCCAAAGCAGGGTTGAAGCGTTCCGCTAGCTTGTTCGGCTTGCCATTGTCCATCTTCGTGAAAAATGGAGCTGGCGAAGCAGGCTTTGGTTCCTTCAAGTCCAGGTTGGGTCGCTCGACCCCTCGTAAGCTTTTCTTTCTGGCCAGCGCTTCTGGGATGATCTTCTTCTCCTCCTCTGGAGCAGGTAGGGGGAACTTGGATATGCTCTTTGAACGGTCAAGTCTCCCGCGTACTGCAATAGCCTCCGGTATTTCGACGGGCTTCGATACACTTTCTGATCGCTTAAGCATTGAACCATCTTCTTGAGCCTTCTCCAGCATAGACGACCTCTTCTCTTTCAAACTCTCCCTGAACTCATCGCGACGCACAGTCGGTTTTGGCCCACCTGTTACATTCAGAGCGCTCTTGCCCCCGACGATGTTGGCTTTGAGGATATCAGGCGCAACATAATTTTTGGTCTCTGCTTTCCTCAGCTTCCCAAAGACATTCTGAAGTTCGGACTGCGCTTGACTTTTGGGTGCGTCGTTTATGGGTATTTGTCGCGATTTCAGACCTGCACGGAAGTCTTTCTTTGGTGGAGCGTCCGGTTTCTGTTTGACGGCGGGCGGGAAGCGTGACAGTACCGACTTTGACGGAGCTGGTGATGGGGCTGCCTCTTTTTCTTTATGGATTGCTTCCCCTGGTATTTCAGGTTCAGGCTTCGCGTGTTCTTTCTTGACAGGTTCGACTTCGACAGAAGCTGTCTCTTTGGCAGGTTGAGGCTCTTCCGCCTTCTCGATGCTGTCCAATATCTTGGTCTCCTCCTTCAAAGGTGACGAGGGCTTCAGCTCCACTGCAGGCTCGAGCGACGGTGTCGCTTGAGTTCCCTTGGTCTCCTCTTTTGCGAAGGGATCGAATCTGGAAGAGTCCAGTTTCAGGGCGTCAAGTTTAGGGGGTTCAAGCTTGGGTGATTCGAGGTTTGACATGCGCAGCGAAACCGGTCTAAGCTGAACGTCCTTGATAGGCGAAGTCGGACGCGAGCCCAGCTTTTCTCCAAAGGGTGTCCCCAATGGACTGCCCTTGCCGAGATCGATACTGCCGCGTTGTTGTTTCGCGCGGTTGAGTTCAGCCATCCATGCTGGCTGCTGCGGGGACGCAGGGGTCATTTGCTTTGGCGACTCTGGCTTGTTTAGAGCGTTCTCAAGCCAGCTCGACTTCGTTGGGTTCCATCGTTTGGACGGACTGACCGGCCGATCCCCATCCTCAGTTTGATCCTTGTTGCTGAAGGTGGAGTGAACGGACTTGCTGCGGCTGTGACGATTCGAAAGTGCAGGCTTCGTGAAGTCGTCCTTTGTTGTGATTTCGATGCCAAGACCCTTCATGGTGGCGTTGCTGGAGCTGGACTGTGGGCGCGAGAGAGGTTCGGCAGTCTGCTCTATACTCAGACTTGTCGGTCGCTCCATCTTGGACAACGAGCCGAAGCCAGCCAAAGCGCTCCCTCGGCTGCTCAAGGTAGAACTGTGTCTGCTCAAGGTCGGGGGCGTTTGGGTACTCCACCTTTTGCTCACACTGTCACTGCGCTTGAGACTTGCACTCAAGACGAAACCACCCATGCCCTTGGTTGGTGATACGGGTCGCTCGCGCTCTGGCAATATTCTCCCTTGTGTCGGCGACATAAGCGGCCCGCGTACCGCACCTGCATTATCCCCGCTTTCCCCTGTGGTCCCTGATTCTGATGGCGGGGCAAACTTTTGGGAGTCGAGCGTCGGCAAGGGCGACCGTGATGCTGCTGTGTCTGTATCTCCCCCTGATATCGATGTCGCAGCGGAGAAGCGATTGCTCATTGCAGTGCTGCCTCGCAGGGAGCCACCGCGAGATGTTGGCCGACTCGAAGGTGTGCTCTCGGTGGGCGGGCTGGCCAACTCGGGTTCCTTTATAGATGTGGTAGATTCTCGAGAGACTGTGGAGTCACGAGACATGCCTGGGAGCTGTCTCGGGTCTGATATCGACCCAGCGTCTGATACCTTGTCCTCCTCATTTCGCCTGTATGCTGCTGAACCAATTCCTCGGTCTGCTGTCTGGCGAAAATATGCTGTGTCTTTGGCGCCCAATGATGCCGCAATCTGGGCTCTCGACGCCGGTCGTTCAGGTGAAGATGGCGTAGAGGCGTCTTGAGAGCGAGGCCTGTCTGCAAAGCTGCTCGACGCCACTGACAACGGCCTGCGTATGCTGCCAGACTGTGGGCGCTGCTTCCACGAGAGCGTGCCCGAGCGGCCCAATGCTGCAGCGCTCGTCACCTGCTTTTTGGGCTCTCTGTCTTCTGTTGTGGGTGCGGGAGAGCTTGTCAATCGCTGCAGCGACTCCTCACGCGCAGCAGCTTCCTGTTGTGGCAGAGGGCTCATGGCGGGCGTGGGGGTGCTGATCGATTTCTCTTGCACCTGCTGCGGTGTGTGCACTGAGCTTCGTTGCGGTGACTGTGGCGTTGTGGGTTTATCGGGGGAGATGGAGCGCGCTCGCTCTGTTTTGAGCAAAACATCAGTGGAGTCAACACCAAAAGAGACATGCACCCACCTGCTCTGCGCGCTAGCCGCTCACTGCGACCCTGAATCAGGTCCTCCTCGAGCTTCTTAACTCTGTCTGCATCCTGCTGGTCTTGTTGCTCGCCCAGCTGCCGGATGCGCTGCACAAACTCAGACGGGTCGATTTCTTCGGACATGGTAGTGAACAGCCCTCGAAAGACACTATGTCCTCAACGTAAACACACTTTAAACACAACTCCTAATGCGTCCGTGCTACAGGACAGCAACACGTCAAGAATGAAGCTGCTCAGCAGTAAGGCAATCCCGGGTGGTATCGAAACTAGACAGTCGTTAATTTGCTTCGAGTGCTCGGTGCATGCTTGGCCTGAGCGTTCTGTCACTATCCCCGGATGTATTTGGATTGCGTTGGAACGCTAATTTGCTCCAACTCACAGAGAACAGAGTCGAGCAGGATGGGTATAGCAACAGGAAGTGGAATGATCACAGGTTGTGCAGCTGCTTGCAGTTGATGTTTGTTTATACTTGCACGACGCTGAGCCGTTCTCCACATTGGAAGCAGTTGGGCCGCTTGTCAAACCACCGCTAGACAGACCAACCCGAATCTAGCTCGTAACTATTCAGTGTCCCTTGCACCCCATGCAGTGTCTGATACACATCAGTACAGGAACAGGCGAGCCTTTGCGTCCTGTACCACCCACTGAAGCCCTTCTTGCAGGTTCAATCCTGTCATAGCGCTGCAGCTTATGATTGTCCATTTGTGTGTTTTGATAGCGTGGAGTCCAAGTCCCTAGGTACCGTTAATACTATTGGCCTAGCAACCCGTCCCAACACCAACGTTAGCACATACCTGGTACACCTCGTTCTCACTCATGGCACCAGGAACATCGCTCTTGTTCTTGAAAACTAGCAGACTCGCCCCCGACAGTCGCTGATATCGTCAGTATGTTCGATGAGAAATCCCTGGTTACGCACCTCCTCGAGCAGCAGCCCTGCTAGTTCCTGCCGACAATCGCCTATGCGCTCACGGTCTGTTGCATCAACCACCCATATAAGCGTATCCGTCTTCTCGAAATAGTTCTTCCAGTACGTGCGCAGCGTCTTCTGGCCGCCGACATCCCCTAAGAAGTTAGTCTGTGCACTTCTGGAAACGAGCAGGTGCGGTACATATGTTTAGTTTGTATCTGCGTTGTCAGCACTTCTCTTAGCTCTCCCAGATGAACAGACACACCCATCATATTCTATCGTCTTGATGATGAAACCTAGTGTTGGACTGATGCTGTTTACATCTTCGTTCATGATCTTCTTCACAATTGTCGTTTTTCCTGCGTTGTCCAGGCCCCTTCTGCAGTCAGTCTTCAGTGGCGAAAAAGGTGCGATGAGACACCCACAACATTAAGATACGCATCTCCTTATCCTTCAGACGCGCTTTTCGTAATATCGACAACATGCTGCAATATTTTCCCTCGAAGTGTTGGTTCTGTCATCTGTCAGGTACACAGCACCAGCTTCGACGGTCGGGTGGAGCTGCTCCTCGGCAAATATTGCCTCCCAAGTACAACTGATCTGCTGCCCTCTCATGATCAACACTTCAACAGCACGCGGTGTTCTCAAAAAATTGTAGATTCGTTTCACGATCACTCGTGGGATTTGGATAGCTACATTTCAGCTTGGATTTCCTGAAGAAATTTGCTTTTCTTTCTCTGGAACCTTAGAGGCCCACTTATTGTAGACGGTCCTATGCAGTCGATGCACTCTTGCACGCTTCGAGGGTAACCATCTGTTTCCCATAGACTCCAAAGATCATCAACCTCTGAGTGTCTGGTGGGCTGTTTGAAAGGTGACATGCTTGTGTGACTGGATGCTCTCGTAGTGAAAATATCTTTAACGAACGCAGATGTGGTCTGTATTTGTTTCCGCGCTGTTGCTGTTGATTCGCCGTATCATTGGCATAGACTTATGCAGAAAAAAATTGAGTCGAATCGAAAACAATGACTTGAGCCCACGACCTATGGATCAAGCGTGTTGGTTCAATGGAGTCCTCAATAACTTCTCTCGCCGTGAGTCACTCTAGCAATCGCCATCCCTAAAAACTCGCTCTTCATAGATGTTGCACCCAAGTGGCCAGAGTTCAGATGCTGTTCCTCTCAATTCAACATTTCGACTGAGTTGTTCGCTCCTTTCAGAATGATCTATATCTGCATACGGAAAACTTCGGTCATACCTGCCTTTCATGGCTCACTTTGTGCTATGTTCTCACAAAGACTAACTCTGGTTGCAATGTCAATCCTTAATCCGGCTATTTAGCTTCATCAGAAGAGGTACGCAACTTCTGAAGGCGTGTTTGCCCAGTGCTAGTAGGAGTATCTAGCTACTAAAGGGAAGTGAAAGTAACCCCTGGTGCAAGTTGGCTGGTTTGCTGACACAATATAGAAACGTCATTGTTGCAGATGCAATCACAGAGCATCCAAGTTCATTCCTTTTCACCTTGCGACAATCGAGTCGAAGCTGGAAGTCACAGCAGATGACCGTGTCCCAACTGCTCAGCAGCCGAAACCTCTAACGCACAAGCCTCGATCGAAAGCACGTGGCGACGCAGTTAACCGGACCTCACCTCACAGCAACAAACTGCACTCGGGCAGTTTTATCCTTCCAGTGCTATCATAAAACCACGCCAACACCCTCAAAGAGGCTCGTAGGTCGTACGAGAGACGTCACAAAAGCAAAGCCAACCCAGAAACCAGAATCACGGAGATGACAACGCCAGACCAGGGTGTTTATCTTCCACCTCATCTTCGCAAGCGTGCCCCCACGCCTGCTCAGACGAGGACTGATGTAAAGCTTGGGGATTTTATCGACGTTGGGCTTCATCCTGTCTCATTCAGGTCCCAATCTGCAAAACCTGCTCAAGACCAGGACCTTCCGTAAGTGAATTCTTCTCTAGTGGGTTTAAATGGGTTCGCGTAAAGTTTGCGCTTACACTGCAGAGTGATAAAAGCGATGCCCGAGAAGACTCACTTCCTTCGCCACCAACGACAGTCGAAGATCTCCCGAAAATAGCTGATCGATTGAGTGGGTGGGATGAAAGGGTACTAGAGCAGTCACCTGCACCCATAAAACGAAGGGAGAACTCGCGTTGGCCAAGGACCCCAAAATTACCAAAAGAGCGACATAAATGGCCAAAGTCGCGCGATATTCCCAAAGTGTTGTCCTCTGGTAGCCAAAGTGATGGTGGAATTGGCTTCCAGTCTGATAGCGAAGGAGACCCGTCGTACGATGTAAAGAAGCTGATAGCCTGGAACGGTGACTGGCTCCCACCACCAGAAGAGTGGGCTACTCGCAAGGGCTTCACACCTCGTCACTTCGGTCCATCCATCGAGAAGTGGGCCGATGAGCACAGTCGTCAGTGTACCAGACTCATGAATATCGACTCACCATCCTTCTCAGGTGTTCAGGGCGCCGACGGTAAGTGGGTAACCAAAGACCTCGTACCCCGTTACTGGCTACATGAGACAATCGACAGCAAATCTCCACAAAAATTCTGGGAGCAACTCCCACACCGTGCGCCCACTGCCCTAAGTGACGTTGACATCATGAAGGATCCACCATACTGGGAACGATGGGTTGATGATCATCCCTTCATAGACTCTCTGGTTGTTCCAGAAGCAAGAATTGACCAAAAAGATGCTGAGAATGAGTTGGAGAGTCCATTTGCCTTGCTTTGCACAACCGAACGACTTGCAAGGATCAAGAGCCTCCGAGACAGCAAAGAACGCCGCAGTCAAGCAAGGCGCAAAAAGTCAGTCCCTGTCTCCATACAGAAAGTGCAACAACTACCAGACAGGCGAATCTACCCCAAAGCTAACATATACCTCCGCCCCGTACAGCCTGCTGACATCCGTGGCATCATGGTGAGCACTTAATCTTCAAAAGCTATGCGTTCTGTTCCCAAGAGCTTTTGTTAATAATCTCTTAGACAATCTACAATCATTATGTCAAGAACACTGTGCACGCACATGAACTTGGAGAGTGCAGCGAAGCAACGATACGGCAACGTATCGACGACATCATTCAGAGAGGTCTGCCGTGTCTTGTTGCAATCGCCAAACGCAATCAGCGTAAGGCTCTGCGAGGATATGTCAGCGAAACGGTTGTAGGATATATCCATCTTGATGACGATGTTGGTCAGTCCAGCATGTACCGGTTTACCTTCGAACTTGAACTCTATGTGCACCCAGGCTACATTCGTCAAGGCATTGGCAGGTGCCTTCTCGACCAGTTACTGAACATCGCCAATACTGGTTATAAAGCCAAAGGAGGCTACGAATGGGTGAATGAGTTTGAATATCTGAAGAACGGCATGACCCGGATCATCAAGACTATCCTTGTCACACTACATTACGAACGAGGCGATGATGTGGAGTGGGCTACGAGTTACCTAGGAGATTTTGGTTTTAAGAAGGCCGGGCGTCTCGCGCAAATCGGGCACAAAGGTGGGAAGGTCGTTGATAAGGTGATATTTCAACTCCAAACAACAGAAATAATCGACCTTAAAAGTATCCCTATAATACAGGGCTAAACGTATGCGGACAACTTGGTACGTTTTCGCTACGTGATCCAGGCTCATCAGCTAATACAAATTTAGTGTCAGGGCCTCGTCCTAAACAGAAAATCGACGTACACTTCACGGAATCTGGCATGTGTACCCATCGCATGAAATACTACGTTTCAACCTCTATCTTTTCATTTGATGCCTTATACAGGGCTTGATCAGAATTTGAAGAACTCACAATCCACGAATGAGCTCGAGCACATACTAGTGGAGCAAGTAGGCTAGTCACTTATCCCGACTGTTTCGTACTAATTTATTGAACACGCTTTGATATACATGGGCTGTAGTTTGATTTCCTTTTCTTTACCTTAATTCTGGTCACCCTCAAATCCCCAGCGCCCCGTCTGATCCAACCCCAATGGGTTGCTTCCTGTCTGCTCCTTCCCCGCAATACTCTCGGGTTTACTCTCATAGCTATCCTTGTTCTTCCCGCCCAGCAACTCGCTCTTCTCATGATCTTCACCCATCAAGGGCCCTAAGGCTGGCCTGGTCACGCCGCCAAGCGCGTTGCCCAATGGACCGGTCACGCCTTTCTCGAGAGGTGCACCGACTGGGCGGAGCGCTGTGCCTAAGACATCACCTATGGCATGTCAGTACGCATCACAGACGGTGACAAGGCTGAAGAAATAAGGGTTTGGTGGCAGTGATGAATGCGCGGATTGAAGGGAGGAACGAACGTACCGACTGGATCACCGATTTTGCTCAAGAGACCGCCTGAACCAGTGTTGTTTTGTTCCTCCTCAGTGGTGTCTGTGGGGATGTGGTCACCCCCCTTGAGCTGTTCCTTTGATTGCTCCTTATCGGTCATGTTGACGTGTTTTCTCCCTCAAATGCTTTGGCTTCCAATTTGGTCGGTAGATGTGTTTGGCAGCTTGGTGTAAGGTGAATTTTTAACTAGTGGAACAGGTACGAGGCTTTCTTCATATAAGAGAGAAGCTCAGCCCTACAGCTACTCCATGTTTAGCGCTCGCCATGGCAGGTTTCAAGTTTCGAGCGGCTCAAGCGTCACCGTTGCGGAATGGGTCTGACGTCACGGCACGACATTGAGTAACGCGGGCATTGGCGCTAAGGCAGCCACCATTCCAGAGTAGGTATGGTGGATGGGAGAGCATCAAACTGTAGGATGCCGTAATCCATGGGTGCGAAAGTTACGCTGCTGGGTAGGTTGAGATGTGGAGCTCTTAAAGGCGACGAAGGATGGCAGACGGGCCTTCTCACGCCACCTATTTTTGATGGAGATTGTCGAGTTGCTCAAAGGAGTAGGTTAATACGGCCCTTTTCACTGCGATGATCGACGGATTTGTTAAGAATTGCTAGATATGGTATCTTGGAGTGGCGAGATTGACTCGAGCACCGTTCAGTTTTTAGATGCTGACATTCTAACAAAGAAAAGGGTATCACTTCGACTCCAAATCCTACAACACCGTACGCCCTTGGCTATACTCAGAAATTACGCATACAACAGCAGGCTTAGAACATTTCATCTAACCCACTCTCGTCCAGCACACTTCTACCCCTCCTTCTCTGCGCCGGTACTTCACTCATCTTACTTCTGAACGTATCCTCAAAGCTCATCCGATACCCCTCGTCTTCATTGACCAACTGCTGCTCGGCCAACAAACTATCGTCCAGCGCTGGATCGTTACTGTCTGGCGATCTCACTATTGGTGTTCGCCCCGTCAAAATGTCGTAGAGACTGTCGTCGCTGGCTTCACTGCCATCTGGTGTGCTGAAACGCAGAATTGCATCTCTACCATTGGGCCACGAGAATATGTAGCCTGCTTGGTGAGCAAACATGAACGCAGGTTTCTTGTTGGCAGGAGTCAAGAGCCAGGACGTCACCCATTTTGTCGGTAGAGCCGTGGCTGGCTTACCGATGTGGGAGGAGAGATCGAGAATAGCTGGGGGAGGTGCGGAGGCCGAGGTAGATGCGGACGTTGATGCTGAGAGATCAGAGGCTTGATACAGATACAATATGGGATCATCGTGTGCTACTTGAATGAGGAGCAATGCGGGATCGTTGTGATGCCATTGCAACGACTTGATTGGTGCGTGTTGAATCAGAATCATTCGAGGTCGCAGGCTTCGAAGGTCCCATATCCATACTGTACTGGGTGTTGAATCATCTTTTGTTACGCACAGCGTGCCATCGCTGTTGAAGGCCATAATGCTTATCCCCTGTTTCATAAGGCTTGTTTCGTTCTTTTCCAGCGGTGCTTTCGGCGGTGCAACGGGTTGTGAGATGATTGTATATGTTCTATTCCCTTGCCCATCAACCTGTTCTGAGTATACAGGTGCACCAGGGACGTCAATGACGGCGGTATGATCCAGGAAGACGACGGGTGCGAACGTTCTTGTTGACAAAATACGCACCCTACGATCCCAGCCGCCCACAGCCAGCCATTTTGTACCAGAAACCCACTCGACGCTCTTGATCCCCAATCCCTCTAAACTCCATTCTCTAGCCTCTTTTGAAGACTCGCGAGTGATGGTTCGATACAGCTGGCCATCAGCTGTGTATATGCAGAGTTTGTATCCCATAGACGGCGCATCCCAAATAGCAAGCCAGCGACCGTCATGACTCCACTTGAGCCCAGCCGCATCGATCGTAGGCAGCTCGACTCTATTGATGAGCGTGTATGTGCGCGACGCGAACAGCATGAGAACATCCATGCCAGATGTCCGACATAGCATAGCCATAACTCCTCGTTTGCCTGCTGGTTCACTGCTGGATAGTCTGAAGCCCCATCCTTTGCCGTCCTTCCCAGGGAACTTTGGATCTCTAATCTCAATTGGCCTTCCGGATCTCAGACACCAAACTTTCGCGTTAGCACCAAAGTCACTCCATGCAATAATCTCGTCTTCGTTTGCGCCGAACTCGACATGTACATTCTTGCCCATACCGCCTGAGCCATTGTTAATGACAGCGTTCCATTTATCATCGCGCAGATCGTATACACGTGATGTTTTACCATCATAAACGAGGATGCGGTTCGAGCTGGGCCAGGGTGCACGACCTGATGGTGCTGATGCAGGGTAGGAAGCGTGTAGAGAAGTGGCAGGTGGGGACCATGCCAGGCGAGCCGATTTGAGATCAACAGAATGAGGTAAGCCTATGCTTCTTTGTATCTCAAATGTTGTGAGGCATCGTATCTGCAGACGGCCGTTCGAGAGGCATGCGGCGTGTGTTGCGCTCGGCGAGGGTACGGACACAGATGTTGCTGAAGAGCATCAGTGAAGAATTCAAGATAAAATCATAACATATACCTTTATATAGCGATGATATCTCTGCATCTTCCATCATGCTTGAGCGGGTATGGTGTTTTAGGGGGATGTTATAATGGGTGTTGACAAACGGTAAACAACGGACTGGCTGGGGCCCGGCCAATTAAAACGCTAAGTGGTCCGGAGAGCATTCACTATGGTCTTCTGGGATCAATCTCACGCGGAGCGTAGTAAATCAGGGTTATCAAGAGTCTCATTGTTATTCATGTAATTGAATCAACCGTAGAAATAGCGAGGGTATCTGCATACACATCAAATTCATCGACAGATCCAACGCTCGCTAAATACAACAATTTGCCAGGCCTTGACACTCAAAGTATGGTCATAAGCCTTTTGAGAATATCAACATCTACACAACATGTATATGGAGAAGAGAAATATGAGATCCCTCTTGAAATCCTGCTCTCTATCCAATGGAATAAGTATCTTCAAGTGCTGAAAACTGGCGCTTTCATCAGGACACTTTTACCTCTGATCTGGACTGCTACGCCGACAGCCAGACGCACACGCGGTGGAGGCTGTTCCTCTTTTGTGCCACTTGAACTGCCAGGCGGAGCTGTGAGACTCTGTTGGCTGCCCCCTTGGCCTAGAGAGGACTCGCGTTTACCAAGCGATGCTGGTGCGGTCGTGGGCTTCTTTGAGGCACCCAGTCCGCCAAAGAAGCCACGTTTCTTGTCCTCTTTTGCAGGCTGCGACCCTTGTTGACCATGCATATCCTGATCACTCACAGATGTATTATCGTCTAGTTTAGAAGCGACACTCTTCAAGGAAGCTCGGTCTGCTTCCTCAGGCTCGGCAATGGGACTTGTCAAAGGCGGAATACCAGACTCCATCTTCATTAACTCTGGCACGATACCATGGCCTGGGAGGAAGTACTCAATATGGACTTCTCGGCTTTCTAATGGTAGATGCTGCGCAATACTGACAGCTAATTCGACAATCATAGGTACACCACCAGCAAGATCAGGAGGCGCAGGATCGTTCAAGAGCACCTGCAGTGATGCAATGAGTTTTTCGTTCAAGGTTTCTGTCAGCTTTTGACGATTTAGTTCGGCTTGAGGCCCTCTTAATAGGTCTGACAACCCTTCGAGCGTTGCCAACCGCCAGTTGATGACTTTTGCAGCAAGTGTATCTTCATCTTCGGTAGAATGACACGAAGGCGCGAATTTGCGAATGTTGAGCTGAATCATCTGGAGCTGAGTCGAGAAACCAGGTTCCAGATCTGGGTGAAAGTATTTCTCAAAGATGTTTTCTACTAGCCAATGCGAGATGAAGGCACGGCCAACAGCAGTCATCTCCTGTTTGCCAATTTCCACTGCATTCTTGTTGACCACTGGTTGCAGCAATGGTGGGATTGATTTCCAGTCTTTGCGAATTGAGAACGACAGCTGGGCAATTAGTCCGTCTAATCTGTTAAAGCGAGTAGCGTACTCGCTGTCATCCCACGATGTACGTGAAAGGGACAGCCGCTGATTCGCAAGGGTATTTTGCAATTGATGTACTTGTGTTTGTTGTTCGAAGAAGTACCGTTTCACCTTTTGGTATTTCTCACCTGGACGAAGTCAGCAGAGCAAACCTTTGGCTCTCATATCACTTACGCAGAACTTCGTGGTCCTTTATCATTTTCTCAATTTCTTCACCTGTCATGTCGCTGGTAGCTGACCGTGGAGGAGGTGTTGCTCGTCCTGTTTCCCCACTCTGCTTGTCACCGCGGTATGGTTGTCCTTGAGAAGCTGTTGGGACGATATTAGCTCCGAACATGGTGACACCTGGCGATACAGGTGCTTGTCCTTGTGGCTGACCTTGTGTTGTAGGTTGCTGTAGAAGAGATGGCTCTCGAGATGAGGTGGTGGATTGCTGCTGACCACCGTCAGCCACTTTGCGTAACCTGCCATTGCTCTGGCTGCTCGGCGCCATATTGTCTTGGCTCTGAATTTGAACAGAAATCTTTGAGGTTGGAGAGTCCGAAACCTGAGCCTGCTGTTGATCGTAGGTTTGGTAGGTTTGGTGCTGCAAAGGTGAAGGAGGAGCAGGCTGCTGCGAAGAGGGTGGACGAAGTTGTTGCAGCTGTTGCGTGTCGATGGGCTGGCCCTGCTGCACTATGTGAGGTACCACACGAGACGCCTGAGGGTGTTGCAGCTCGGGCTGGTGTTGCGACGCAGTTCGGAGAGGATGTACCTGCTGCTGACGGAAGTCTTGAGGTTGCTGCGGTTGAGACTGAGGTGGGGGCGCAAACTGTTGCTGCTGTTGAGCTTGGGCGTTTTGGGGCTGGCCGTCCTGTGGTGGTTGCCCTTGGGGTTGATGAGAAGCTTGCTGTTGTTGGTATTGATAATAGCTACGTTGTTGCTGTGCGAGATCCTGACCGTGCAGCTGGGTACTTCCGGGATGAGAATTCGGCACAGATTGTGAAGCAAATGCCTGGTAGCCGTCCGAACTCTGGGACTGCTGAACAACCGGCTGGTAGTTTTGATACTGCTGCTGGTTTGTGTGCTGTTGTGGTTGTTGGGGACTCTGTTGTTGATCGGGGCTGTAATGGTCTACCCCACCCTGCTTCTGATAATTGCTCTCGGTGCTTGCCCTGTCAAGTGGGGGCCGATTGTACTGTTCTTGGTGTGAGTTTGGGACGAACTGCTGTGGGTGCTGCTGATATTGATGGTCCTTTGGAGGGACCTGAGGTGTGTTTGGATCTTGCTGTAAGAACGGATCAAGACCAGGGCTGTCTTCGTCTTGCTCAACCGAGGTAGGCAGCTGTTGCTGGGAACCGTGCCGTTGGTGATATTGTTGCGAAGGCGTGTTCAGGAGAGGCGCGTCCTGCGGCTGATACTCTTGAGCTCGATTCTCCCTTCCTCTGGTCGACTGACGTCTTCCAATTGCGGCCTTGTTCGCCTGCTTCGAGGGATCTTCCTCCTTATGCCCTGTCAACCCGGCAGCAATGCGGCTGAATCGTGATTTCTTGGGCTGCTCCTGTACGTATACGGGTGCCGGGAGCTGTTGTGAGCTGGGACGAGGCTGCTCAAAGCCAGGCGAAGTATCAGGAGGACCAGGCTGTTGCTGATAGCCTTGCAGCTGGTCGTGCGAGCTCAGGCGGTGACCGTGACTTGTACTCGTTGTTCGCTGAGGGTACTGCTGCTGCAGCAGTCTATTCTGCTGCTGCTGCTGTTGTTGTTGTTGTTGTTGCTGCTGCTGCTGCTGAGCAATACCAAGAGGTGACTGCTGCAAAGGAGGTTGTTGGCCTAGTTGCGTCTGTTGCTGCCCGTTGGGATTCTGGAACTCGTTCACTGTGCCAGCGCGTACTGTCAGCCGCACGACCTTCCAAGACTATTGGGTATCCAACCGCTCACTCACCAGAAGGGACAGGCGAAGGTTGCCCAGACGAATTGTCGACTGATGTGTGCGACTTATTCGACTTGAGCCACGAAGGTTTGGGAACCATTGCAACAACGTTGGCAATGGGCAGCTTGGAGCTATGCCTGGTGCTGCACGATGGGGAGATGCGGGGCGAAGCAACCCAAAATAATAGCTTCCGCTAAGAACAAGCTGATCAGCGGACACTGCTCGCAGTAGACTCGAATGCAAGAGGCGCCTCTATCCGGAAACGTAAGACATTGTTGTTATGTGGATGCGCATGGCTTAAGCAAAAGGTCAAGCTTCTTCAGCCCCAGCAGCCGCACATGCAGAGAACCCAGCAAATAGAACAATGCGAGCCGTAACACGCTGAGGGCACGAGCTAGACAGATCCACTAAACACCGGTGGGAATTGCTGACGGTGCGCGGCGGTGGCAGTGCTTGATGGATGACTGCTAGGATAGAGGATCCCATGCAAGAGTTATATTACTTCGACCACGCCCCAAGCAGACCAATTCGACATCTACAGCTTACTGTCAATCCCACACAAACTTTGTGATAGCAAGAGCAGAGAGCAGTCAAAGATGGTTGCGAATACGAGCCTCCTAGCTGACGTCTAGATTGGATTAGTAGGTGCTACGTACATAAGGGTACTAGGTACCGCCGTCGGTCGTTCCTTAGTAAAGACAGCTCAGCCTTGTGCTTTTGCGTATGAGCCATATCTCAATCAAACTTGATAACGCCTCACCCTGAACATGAATTCAGCGCATATTTATCATTTGTGGAGTCAGAGGCTTGACAGTGAGGCTGCAGCATTCTCGAAGACCTGCTTGCAAAGGCTGCATAAGCTGCACTGTCTATATGAGCTCCATTGCTAAGTCTTTAGCGCCATTCGCTTCGCGCTGACATAGCCGGCACTTTCCTCTCACCACCATCGTGAGATACTTAGGGTGCATGCAGCTGTACTCAGACCTTGGAAGCGGTCTTTGCATGTTTGCATTCTCGATTCAAACCTTTCGATATGGTTTTACTACCAGAGTGTAGACAGTCAGCCCACTTATATAAAGGATTTACCATCCTGCCCCTTGTCGATGGAGGAGCTGCAAAAAGTCGCCATCCATCGAACATAGGGGCCTGAAATAAGCGAAGCACAGGGTGAGTGCCCCTAATAATCTAGTAAAGATAAGGTGATATGCTTGACGACGAGCAAGAGTCCTGCAATAGCACACAATAAGCGGAACAATGCCTTTATGGCCTTGTGTTCAACTTCATCCAATCAACGCTGCTATTGGAACCTTAGCCCCAGCTTTCAAAATAGAAGAACATCACCACTTACTACTCATTCCTACCCACCTGCCAATATCTTTGACTAAATGATCATTCCTTGCCTTCTGACACCACACTTGTTCCCAAGAATCAGTGGTCTGTACTCACGAGCTTCGCTTCAAGCATAACTTCAATAGTTACCCAGAGATTGAACTGTTTACTTAGCCAGGCGCTACTTGAGAGGTGGTTTTTTATATACATGTGAGTTTTGTCCTTTCGTCTCTATGGCAGGTCCTTGAACGTGTCTATAGGTAATGTATACTTGGGTTACGAGATGTCATGTGATAAGGTGTCGGCGCCAAGTTTCCATAAAACACCGACGCTAGCCCGGTAGCTTTAGATGCTGGATCATCATCCCATGTGTTTCGCTGCAGCTGCCATCCCTTCGTACCAAAATCCAATTGCTCGGTATGAGACCCTCTTATACCTGTACGCGGTGTCTGTCCGCTTTCAAGAACTCGCGCGCTCAACTACGGCCTGCTCAAGCGTTTCGCTCTTTCGCCCAAAATATCACATCACAGCGAAATCATTCCACCAAAAGTCCTGCGCAACCAAAGCTAGCCTCTCCCCGAAGAGGTCTTTCGACTACGCCCAATCGCAGTTTCGATAAGCCATTCGAACCGTATGAGTACATCGATCCAGAGGGTATTAAAAGAACACTTGTCTTGACAGAGGATAACCTTTTCAATTCATTCACGAATTCGCCTATACCACAAATCCGCAAGAGAGCGGCTTTCATGCGACAGCATGCATACTGTCCGCACCCTGACCATAAACCCACTCGAGCTGCGAAGAACCCTATGGACCTTGAGGCTCGTAAGTCTTCCGAGAAGGGCTCCCCGCCTGCCCATGTAAATTTTGAGTGCCCGGATTGTGGGATACCGGTCTACTGTTGTGAGGAGCATTGGGCGGATGACTACGAGGCGCATTTGGAAGTTTGCGATATACTACGACAATCGAACGAGGACGACCATGACCTGCGAAGTGGAAGGTTCTTCAAGGAATTCCAGTTTGCTGAGCCTCAAATGGAGGAGATTCTTGTTAATATGACGAGCTGGGATACATACTTGTACACTCGGGACTTTGATGCGCTCAATAAGGACCGAGAGATGCGACAAGCTACAAAGCTCCTCACTTACCCCATGACCATTGCCAGTGTCATTAACGAGTTGAGTCCTTATAACATCCGCAAGGGTGGGAGAATGACACCTGAAGGGCTCAAGAGCTTCAGCGGTAGGTTTGACAACACATGTGACCCGTAGTTTACTGACGTCTCCATAGCTCTACGACACACTCTGCATCCACCACGAACAGGTGGTGGTGACACCTGGAAGAACGCACGCATCGCTCCACCATCGGTCCGTCTGTTTATCCTTGGTGCCCGCGCTGAATCATCTCTGCCACGGGAAACATGGATGCAATTGGCCTACCTCTTCCATCGCGTCCAATTCTCGCTACACTTCATTGGTCCCGAGGCCATGGCCAACCGTGAGAAGGAACTGCCTCTCCCCGAGCGCACGCCACTCAATCCATTCGGTGCCGTCATCGAGGACCGCATCTCCAACGCTATGAAGATCAGCACCTTCGTTGAACACTACCATAACATCCACAAGACGGGCTACTTCTACCCATATGACCCCTACTTTGACTGCTTCGTAATCTTCCATCCTGGTTTTGGCAACGCGGCATCTATGCATGAGTGGGAGGAGACCTTGCCATTGCTTCTAGAGACCAAGGTTCCCATCATCGCTACTGGATATTCGCCGTGGGACATGCAACAAGACGTAGACCATCTTCAGAAGAGACATGGGAATGAGATGGACATCCTACTTGAGCCTGGTGAGAATCTATTCAGGAGTTTGAGATGGGATCTGAATGACTTGGATCCTCATGATGTTACATGCAGTAACTGGGGAGTTTATGCCTTCCGTGGTAAGCGATACGAGACCGCGAAAAAGGAGGAGGAGGTCGAAGTGCACAGTGAAAGGACAGCATAGACATTGATTACATGTGTAGGTATGTAGAAACATGTAGAAACAATTGTTAGCGTACAATATATTCCCTTCAGCTACAGCAACGCGAAAATTGATCATTTTTCCAGTCACAAAGCGTATGTCTCTAGCACGCCAGAACGTATAGAGATATGCATTTGCTCTTGTCTACTTTGTGATGAGATTGCAAAGTTGTGTTAATGCTCAACCATGTATCCTTCTACTAAACAGCAAAGGGTAGCAGCTGAAATTCTGGAGATTATCTATGAGAGCTCTTACGCAATGGGGCGAAACAAGGCTATGAAGGCATTGCGAGTACAGTTGCACTTGAGCAGAAGCATTGCAATCAAACCGGGCTGTCAGGTTTTGTACGGGATATCTTTGACGTGTTTACTCGCAAGGATTTTCTCTGTGATAGCAAAAGCGGACGTACTCAAGGGACTAAAACATTGACTGATCAACGGGTATTTCCGACATCAACGAGTGAAACAGAGCCTAAATAAATAACCTTATGAATACAACTCGGATGCTGGCCGATGCAGGTTTAGACAATGACATCTTTGGGGCACACCAGATGCCGCTCGAATATGCTATCATTTCAAATTTCTATCCCCACCCTCGACGGAACTTTTCAACGCCGTGAAGGCTTCGTCGATATGCACCTTACGTGTACAACCTGTTGTCAGAAGCCGTTTACTGGCTCCTTAACGTATGGTCCAGGCCTTAGTTTGGGTGTTGCAGACCAGCAGGCTTTTGTGTCACTATTGTTACTTCTTCGTGAGGGCATAATCCTCTTAGCATTGAATGAGCAGTGACTACCCAAGTTGATGCCCACTCAAATACTTTTTACTGTGATGTGGTCTGTTTCTATGGTATCAAAGCCTCCCTCTGAGTTTACCCTAGAGAACGTGTTGCGTTCTCGATGTCCTAATGAAAGTTGGGATGCGAAATCATTGTCAACAACCGGATGAGCTTTGCATTCAAGCATAAAGAAAATTCTCTTTGAGCCAACCGAACGCTGATGTATGATTCGATAAACGTGCAATCTCGGGACTATAACCATGGTTCCCAAGCTGTTGGTCTGTACGATGTTTGGGTGGATGTGTGATGCCGAAAGCACCATCTTAACTTTTCTGGCCAGAGGCGCGCATGCTTACTCTCTCCGTTCTCATACACAGGAACTATTGTCTCAGCGCCATCTTTAAACTAGAGATCGTTTACGTGTGCCAAATAACGATGATGAACACGGAGTTTTTGCTATAACGACAGTGGTGCTTTATGAGGATGTCGCGGAGGCAACCCTCGGATGCAGGTGCCATGACAACTTGCATAACCAACAGAGGTAAAAGTCATTGATGACTCGATTCTGAGAGGAGCATCTCAATTGTCCCATATCTGATTATATTGATGAACTACACGTGCCAAATCCCAAATGGTATACGCAAATAAAACAAGTTAAGTACATGCTTCGCTTGACTGCTGCAATGCTAACTCGAGTGCGCCCAAACGCAACAATGCAATTATTTCATCTCTTCATATACAAGCCGTTGCAGTGTCGTAAAATGTCGTATTCGTAAACGAAAAATCATGAAATAACGAGATTTTACTTTTCCTTCGCGTCGCAGATGTCGACAGGAGCCTCGGGAAAGTTCTCAACAGCGCACACCTCCATCTCGTCATCAGACTCGACAGCAACACTGTTAGTCTCTGCAGCCGCAACATCATCTGCCTCGGACGCGGAGTCTTCTGCTTGCGGTGTTACCGGATCCTCCATAACGACGGACTCTTCAGATGCCGCCTCTAGTAGTTCGGATGTATGCTGGAACAAATTCGAATCGATATTCGCAGGTTCGGTAAGGTCTTCAACAACAGGATCGGCAACGACTGTCTCCTCAGGATCCTCCTCAGATGACTCGGAGGCTCGTCGAAGAGGTTCATCGTTAACGGTAGAAGATGACTCGAACACGGGTGCCTCGTAAGGATCTGCCGCCACTTCTGGCTCTGTCGGCAAGATGGTTGGGAGAATGGACTCCGCAACAGTTGAGAAAGATGCAGTCATACTCAATGACGACAAGTACGATGCCGTCGCATAGCTGCTCGTGGTCTGGGTCTCGGTGACTGTGAGAGTCGAGAATGCAGTTGTTGTTGCTGTTATTGGGGATGCTGACATTATACTGGTTGAGGGCACATCGCTGATCAAAGATGTAGGAGGTAGCTGGGTGGATATGTTGGCAGACATGAAACCCATAGCGGCGATCAATATCAAGATTGTCCAGTTCTTGGGATCTGCCAGTTGGATCATGAGATAGTTCTTTAGCAAGGTACTGAGCGGTAACTGGGCTGCCAAGGGCCGGGATGAGGTGTAGCCTCGACGACCACGAGAGACACTGCGCAGATCCAAGTCGTAGGTTGTTGCACGCGAATGTGCGGAGACTGCCGATGACACTGGTGATGGTGACTGAACACGCGATGCATACTGGTATTGTCTCAGAACATCTTCCATCGCACGGAAGCGTTCGGCGACCGAGTTTGACTCGAGCATCGCTTGTGATTCAAGCTCTAGGCGTATCACCTCTTTGGCTTCTTCGATCTTCTCCTCCATAGTCTCTTCAAACTTTGCCTTATCAGCAGCTCTCTCATCGATACTCCTCTGCAGAGCAGCGGTAGCAGCCTCGAAACTCTTCCGAAGCTCTTCTTCCTCTTGTCTCTTTTTAGCGACTGCCTCAGCTGCCAGTTTCTGTTGTTGAATGGCATCTTCTTGAACTCTGCGTTGAAGTTCGGCATTGTATGCTGCCTTGCGTTTGTCTGCCTCTTGTTCCTCGGAGATTCTCTTTTCAAGGGTCCTACGCACATCCTCTGGGATCCATGGTGAGATCTCAACATCACAGCGTTCCATCTCAGTCCATGCTGCTGTCCATGCCTCAGAGCGCATGAGGCCGTTAGCGGCGTAGATCCTGATATCGAACTTGCGGGTGCCCGCACCAACACCCTGGCCTGGCTTCTTCAGCTCACGGTGGCAGTCGAGGCACATGGCTGAATCTCTTCTCGTGTGCATGCTCTCGTGGTCGTTGGTCATGGTGCCTCCACTCATGCGACTGGCGCCATCCTCAGCACCAATTGCAGAATCATCATCCTCATCCCTGTCTGTGTCATCTGGCGCCACGAAGTGACCACATTTAAGCAGACGAGGTGTCTTGAGTTCCAGGCTTTCCAAGATGCGCTCCTCCAGGAGCTCATACTCGTCCCTAGGATGAGGGATGAGTAGGCCTCGGCGCATGAGGATAATGTCTTGTAACTTCTCCTCTAGCAGTCGGTAATTCTCCACCAGCCAGTCTGGCATGATCCTAGCCATGAGGTCGTGCGAGAACGGTAGCTGCATGGGTAATATCGTAACGTGTAGCAAGACAAGCGGTGCTTGCTGCGGTGTTGGTGGAGGTTTAGGGCTGTGATGGCTTCTAATGCTTCCTCTGCGTGACCCGGAATGTCGTGACACTGGCGTCTCTGATCGTCCAGCTCTGCTTGGCGTTGCAAGGCCATATACACTCTTCATTATCTCCCGATTGCTCTCGTAGGTGGACATTGGTAGGGGAGATGACATCTGCATTGCACGTACTGACTCAGGGTTTCGAAACCGTGGTCGCTCTTTCCGTGGAGTGTATCTTGCGTCGGCGGTTGGGTTGCCGGCGGAAGCGGGTTTGGATGGGATAGAGCCAGTCTCAGACGGCATAGCGGATATGAAGCTGTAATGTGTTGTAGCAGACTGACGCCGTGAAGGCCCTTTTCTAGATGTATATGAACTTTGGTAAGGGTGTAATAGCTCATTGCCGAATTCTCTCTCGGCCTCAATGGTAGGCACGTCCTCGCCATTCATTGACATGGCTAAATCCGAGCTGAATGAGGTGTCACCTTCGAACATAGCCGAGGGGGACAACGGCTCTCGATATTCTTGGTCTTCGTAGATTGCAAAGGAAGTGACACCTTGCTCTCGCAATTCGTCTAGTGTCGTCATAGTCGAATGTGGTCGTTCGTTGCAAGCTTGTACAACAGCATCCAGCGGGTGTCACTCAGGGTTCAATGAACGTTCAAAAATTGCGGAATGCTGTCAGGGATATGGTTTGGAACCATTTGAGCGAACTATGGGACAAAAGGTACGCGATTCGGTCCATGCGTTGGCGGTGGGCTGGAGGGTGAGGTGGCTGGGATGTAAACACACCGCCGGTTGCTGGGAGTAACCGAATGTGAACACTAGCGCGCTTAGATACCGCGAGCTTTGTCGTACCATCCCTGCCACGGCTAGTACAACTGCATTCCTTCGAACAACTCACTTGCCGTCCTGTCGGTCAGAGCAGCACCGAAGCCCCACCGCGTCGAGAACAACCTTGTAGAGCGTCTAGTATGTTAGCTATCTCAACCTCCGAAACGTAGCGGTGAACTGCGGCTTTGCGGGTGACCTTTCAGAGCTTGAAAACGGAGACGAACCTGTATCTTATACTCAAAATCTACCTTATGAAACGTACATGACAACGCATAGCTTGGCAATAGTGAAAATTGTGTCCGGACCTAGATTCCTCAGTTCGGTTTCATGTAAATCAAACCCTGAGGACTCAAGGATGAGTGTCCTAGACATATGTCTGCAAGAGCACGCTACAGCAGCCAGATATGTTGAAATCAGGTGATCAATGGTCATGTGACTAGTAAGTATATACTGTGTCTCCACTCTGGCAGTGATGAATTATTGCATTACTCAAATCTCGATACATGTCAAATACACTTTTAATACGAATAGCGGAGATGGAAATGTGAACGTTGTGCCAAACTGTGTGACGGTCCAAACCAAGCCCTAGGTGCCACGTGGACATATATTACTACTATAGGTTTCGATTTAAGATGAAATCTGCCCGCGACATGTAACAAACACAGTAAAGAGAAAAACAATTGAACAATATCCATATGTGCCTACCTCGTACAATGCCAGAACTATCAAGACAAACGGGCACATTTTCGAACCCGCCACTCTTCACCAGACCACTTCGTCTTAGCCATGATCTGCGCACTATGACAGCCAAGATTATAATCGTCTAGCTCAAGCAACACACTCTTCGTGCCCACCACTGAACTAGGCGGATCATCAGTAAAACACTCCTTGCTCAAGTTTACTGGCTGAGTATCAAATACCGCTCGCCGCGGTGTGCGACTGTTATGCGATAGTTCCATGCTCTTGAAAAAACTCATTGAATTAAGCTTTGTGGTACAGGCTTGTTGCTGTCCCAAGGCAAGTATCTGTTTAAAGTTGTTGTCAGTGTCGACTTCGCGCATGGGTAAGTTGGAGACGTCGAGCATAGTTTCTTTGATGGTAAATGGGTCGCTGCAACTGTCTTTTTGGGCCGTAGGGATAGCAGTGAGATCATGGTGTGTATCGATTGTGGGATCGATAGGTGGCTGGACGTGTGTAGAGATGGGCTCGCAGCTAGGGTCTGTCGCCATGCAGGTCTTGAGCTGCAATACCGGTTGATCTGAAGCTTGTACAGCGTGGGACTGAGAGCATGGCGCTTGGTCGTGTTGGTATTGAGCTTCTGTCAGAGAGTTAGCGTAGTTAACTCGTTGCTTCTTGCATTGGGCCGTAAGTGTCTTTCGTAGCGGAGAAGCGTATGTACCCTGCTTAGTGCCAGAAGCCATGAGCCCTTGGTCACAAGCATTGTCTTCGTTCTCGGTCTCCTCACCTTTGTCAATGTTGCGATACTTGCCTCCTCTGCCGGATTTCTTCGCCTGACGATACCGGTTGAGGAAATCCTCTGCTTCCTTCTTGGCTCGCTCGATGTGAAACAGGATGCGTTCATCATAATGGTCTTCGATTTTGCCCTTCTTGCCCTTCTTCTTCCCTCCAAAAACTTCGCTGATGATTCGTTTGTCCGCTACGCTCATCTCTAAGTCGCCTAGATGTACTCGACGCTGCGATATGGTGACGCGGCGGAGTGCAGCCTGCTTCTTGTGTGAATCGTCCTGGTGGGCTTCATACATGCAGTGTGCCAAATAAGTAAGCGTATGTTCATGAGGCTTTTGCTGGCCAAGGCTAAAATGGACATCGATAGGATAGCTGTGCCATCGATGTGTGCTTCGGAGCCTGCCTTTTGAGGCTGCCTTGATGAAGCGTTCCATTTCATACCGGGCAGGAACATCGACCATGGAGAATGCTGCTTTCCCATTAGGCTCCAGGGGCATGTCAAGGCGTGTATCGACGCGGACGTCAGCTGTCTGACAGACCTGTTCGAAATCCAAAAACTGCTCCATACAATAGAGATGGGCGTAAGCCGCACAATCATATGGATCTACTTCATCTCCATATGCGAAATGCTTTTCATCAAAGGCAACACGATATTCGCCAGTGCTGATAGTTCCTTCAACGTATCGCTGGATGGGACAATCCCGGAAGACGCACTTGGAGTGCTGCTTCGACCCATAGCGTCGACCCTGGTCGGCCGGCATCTTTTGAATCCAAAGAACAAGACGTTTATTATTATCGCACGGGTACTTCATGATGTAATCCCTAATCTTGCGTGTAGACATAGGCGCCTCGATGAGGAAATCGACATTCTCATACTGGGTATATTTGTATACGTGCTTGCCAGAGCTCCAGGTGCCAAGAGGTAGAGGCTTATACTCGTACCTGTTCTTCCAATTATTAATCTTTGCGGTCCGCGTATCACCCTCTGTGTTAGCATTGGTACGAATCCAGGGTTTCGAGTCAACTTTTTTCGGTTTCTCACCAGCAAGATATTTCACTGGCTCAGCCGGGGAAATATTGTCAGAGCCTATAGAAACATTGCAATTTTGTCTCCAGTTCCATTCTCCGGGTATTTTCTTGGTTCCGGTGACCTGGTGTTCAGCATCAGGATCTGAGATTGATTCCTGTGGCTCCCCTCGCATCTGCTTTGTGACAGAAGCTGCAGAAGATTCTTTAGTCCCATTGTTGAAGCCTGACAGACAGCGATCGTAACCATTTTTTGTAGGGTCGACATCATCTGCTTCTGATAATAGTACTGCCCCAGTCTCAAAAGGCTGCGAATGCACGGTAATTAGCGGGTCTTCATGAAGACGCGTTGGAGCCCGCCTTGTGATATTATTGTGAGATGAAGCTTTGAGAGGTATACAATCCGTATGTCCGATGGGCAAAGAGACAAATCCAGTCTGTGTGAACCAAGACTCTGTTGGACATGCGTACGGGCGAGATGGATATTGGTTGTTTCCGTAGGGGGCCGTGGCACCATTTCCGGGCGTCGTAGTGAGACTGGGTGCACTGATTATGTCTACGGAGGAGGGAACATCGTTGAACTGATTATCGAAGTAGGGTGTTTTGCAAGCTGTATAGTAACCCTGTGGTTCAGGGTGTTCCAAAATATGTTGTGCAGGGAGTGAGAAGTGGTTTGTTGAGCCATACGTTTGCGGATACTGCCCTTGCGGGAGGCAGGTGTGAGAAAATATAGCTGGCGCGAAGCTTGCCTTCACTGGTGTAAGGCGCGTTGTACTTTCTAAGTCATTCAGTGACTGGCCATTCATAAGGCCAGCACTTGCACCAAATGTGTTTATGTGCGCGTTGAGACCAATGTCTAGGTCAGCATCGAGTTCGAAGTCAAAATCGAAATCGCTCGTCTTCTGTATTGATTTCTGCATGGCTGGAATACCTACTAAACCTAGAGAAGCATTGCCGTTACATTGAGATGTAGACCGGCTAGCATCTGCGGTGGCCATGTTCTCCTTAGAAGCAAATGTTGTGTATCAGATGCTTGATTACGAAAATACTTTATCGCAGGTTTGATGAGATGTTTTGCAAACAAGCAGTCAAGCATACAATTATTCCAAGACATAAAAAATCCAATTGCAGGACCGTCAGCAGTAGAACATGCCCGGCGCGACGTTGCAGAGACCAATCTTGAATTGATAAGATGAATTGGATGATAGTTTTGAATGAAAGGACTACACATATAGGCAAATAGAACAAAGAAGGCGCTTGCTTTGTAAGACAATGAAACAAACTGACAATGCGTGGACGGAACGGGCCAGAGAACCAATCGATGTGTGTAGTACACATCTGCGAACAGACGGAACGCTTTCATCGAGTCACCGCCAACACCGAAATAGCACATAAACAAAGGAACGCTGAGCACTACGCCGTATTGTCGAGTAGAGGCAAGAGAAGAGTACAGAGAATTAGATCATCAGGGCTTAGCTTTGTTGATTCTGGTGTGAGCATTGTGACATAATATTCAATCTATAACTACAAGTATTTACATTGCTGAGGCTGTGGTGAGCACCAGTGTACACGGTGGTTGAACGCATGACAGTCTTCTAGAGTAGGTCAGTTATTTGCGTTACAAGACCAAAGATCGTATGGATAAAAAGATGCAATGATAATCAGGAAATGTTACAAAATTATCCACATTATGTATTTGGAACAGGTCTGTGAGTTTTGTTTTTTCTCATCAGGGAAGGGGCGGAAAAGAAAAGCAATCGAACATACCTAATGTGTATTTGTAGTTTGCAAATTGGGTGTCCCCAGTTCTACACTGCCGTGTCGAATGCCGATATGCAGACGGTATGGGTGCGATGTCTGTGAGTTAGTACTGGCCTTCTAAATATCCAAGACGAGAAGGCGATGCACACAGCATTGTGCATTTGTACTGCGAACGATTTGCCTGATACTGAAGCAACTATCATCCGCAGTGGCAAGAATGACAATGCGCACTTCGTGCGTGTGTTGTTTCCAGGAGGTGTTTGAGGAAACAAAGGCGTTGTAGAGAGATCAAAGTGAGAAAGAATTTTGCCAAATGCGCTAATGACTAAGCAGTATCCGCTTATCGATTATGAACCATCCTCAGCCTTAAGCATTCTTCCACGAGCCTGAACATCGGTTCACGCCTCAGTCACTCAAACATTCGGGATACCCCGGCATGAGGATCGACCAAACGTGTGTCGCGAATCTCATGGATGTGGTTTGAGATTTGGGCTTCTTCGTGGGTCTTTTTGAAACGCGATGCTACGACACGTCGAATCTATGGCGAAACATGACGGCCTTCGAATGCACAACTGCACCGCACTACCAATGCTGCTTTGAGGTTGAGAGGCGATGATCAACCGACGAGAGTAGCTGCCATCCTATGGTTCTCGAGTCAAGATTACAGTTCTTCTTCCAGCCGCGTCGCCCCAGACATCGGTCCATGGTATGGCCGCGCATAAGAACTTCCGCTGAGCAAGGAATTTCTAGCCAGAGCAACTCATGTGAGGTCGTCTGTAGACTTTGATTAAAATCTACCGCAGCCTTTTGCTGCATTGTCATCGGTCCATCCCACACTCTAGATATGTACGAGACACTATGAGCACTATCTGCTTCTCGACTGGTGGTAGACAGCCTATTCCCAGACTGTTTGAGCGGCCTCGTGGCACAGGGTCTGTCCCGCAGATCAGAGTTCTTAATGTCAGTATGCCGGACTATAGCCCGCACCAAATGTGTCGCAAGACGTTAAACGTCTGGGGTGTGCACGCAGAACCATCCAGGTTGCTGGAGAACGGCCTGGCCAATGACCGCTACACGTCAAGCTGGTATACCTAGAATAGAGTTCAAGACCCTATACCATAATGCAACGACCAACACCGGGTTTCAACGCTCCGGAATGCACCCTCTTCCCCGAGTTCTGCTCTTAATGCCAACAATTCCTCGTGCTGATATACCCTCTGATCTCTTGTTAAGTCCCCACTTTAAGTGGCAATCTACAAAATGGCCTCAATGGCACAAACTGAAGAATTGGTGACATTAGGCAAGGTTGTTTTCGCCTTATCCATAACACTCGTCGTCTGGGCATGGCTGGCTGTAGGGCTACGGTTGTGGGTGCGACTCCGTATTACCAAGTCACAGGGTTGGGACGATGTGGCCATGATCGCTACTCTGGTAAGTTGCAAGTTACAACTGGTTGAACACAAGCTGACTGAAGCAGTTGCTATTTACTACATATTGCGCCTTCATTTTGACAATGACAATACGAAGCGGTCATGGCAAGCTGTTTAGTGCAGAAGAACTGTATTTGAGCTTAGTTGTACGTTGCTGTTCTACAATCTAACTAAGCACTATACTGACCGTTGCAGCTCGTCCAACTAAGCGAAGTATTTTATATTCTTACAACAACGCTTCTAAAGATATCTCTGGGCCTCTTCTTCCTACGCGTACTTACCAAACGCTGGCAAACGCTCATCTTCCACACAATTCTTGGTGTAAGCGCTGTCTACGGCCTCTTCTATGTCTTCACTACTATATTTGTCTGTGGCGACCCAACAAAACTGGCAGACAGCTTCCTTGGCTCAAGGAAATGTCTTCCCACCAACTTTATCTTAGCTACAGGCTACATCTATGGTATCATCAACGTAATTGCCGACTGGACTTTCGTGCTGATTCCTATTGCTATCCTCGTAGACAGCAGGATCGACCGCCGATCCAAGATCAGCGTTAGCATTGTTATGGGTCTCGGTGCTATTGGAAGCGTGTCAAGTATCTTGCGTATGGTATATCTTGAAGGCCTTCTCTTCTCTCACAACGGTGGCGGCCTCACCAGTATGTTCTTTCACCTGTTATTGACCTTGACGCACCACCACTGACGCATTAAAGCCAACGCAGTCAAAGCCACAATCTGGGCAACCGCTGAACCCGGTACTGGCATTATCGCCGCCTCAATCGCCATTCTCCGGCCCCTGATTCGAAAGATTGCCTCAGACGCCCAAGAACGTGTTTCTTTATACAAGAGTCGAAAGCTGTCCCTGCCAGACACCTCCTTCAAATCCTCTATCACCAAGTCCTTCCACACGACTAAGTCATCCAAGCAAAGAGACCCGGACAGCGAGAGTGTGATTGCGCTAACGTCAATTGAAACAAACACGACCTATGTCAACGATACCGAATCAGGAAATGGGAAGGCAGTCAAGGAGAGCAAGTGGAATAGGGAAAGCACGTATCCTGGAAGTAGAGACGATGATCCATGGAGTCCAAATGTAACGATGGGGAAGGCGAGCGTACAGAAGATTATAAACGTGCAGATGATCAATGGGAGAGGGAGTCCAGCACCCCAACCGGTGAATGAGCGGTTCGGTTAGAGAGAAGCTGGAAAACCCAGGTACGACCACAAGGCTATGTATTATGTATGTGTAATGTCTGTTGTGTGTTGGCGTTTCGGTATACCCAGGATTTATAGTCAGGAGGGAGGCTGGCACTCATCTGCCCTGTTGAAAGTAGTATAGTTAGTGGCTGCTCATACTCCATCATTCCAGTAGAAATCTCTACATATTATTATAATAGCTTGCAAGTCATACAACATTGCGATGACGATGTCTAACATGGCAAGACTGCAATGGCAACTTGGCAGTGCCGCATCCGAAGCTGGGGCTTAGGAACTCGGAACGACCAGGCCGGCCTGCAAAGCTCCTCCAACACCCTTAGCCCCGTCCCCTACCATGACATAATTGCTGTGCCTACAACACAATGCGTCCTTTGCCGCAAGGGACAGCATGTGGAAACCGTCAGTCCGTCTCTCTGCAGCCACTGGAAGGCCTCCCATTGCCTGCCTTACCTGCAATCGTGCTTCGAGCACCCGCAACACCCCCTCCTCGATAGGCCCGCCCGCCCGCCAGCGACGCTGTTTCCACGAGTACTTCGTCACCCACATTCCCTCCTCCTCACTACATCCAGACTCGGGGCCCAGGCTTAATCACAAGCTACCGCGTGACAAAAGCACTCCCCATGAAACAGAAGGGGACAACCGTTCGCCGGCAGCGGTGGTGGGCGCGAATCGCGACATGACAGTGGTCCGGATACCATTGAAAAGCGCGAAACATCACTTCGGGGTCTCGTTGTCACGAGGGTCACGGCCATACAACGAGGATGCGTTCCAAGCCGGTACGATTGAAGTTCCAGCTTTCGCCAAACGCCGTCCAATGTCCCTCACACGCAACGGCAGAGCGACGAATGTGGTCACACCCGCCGACAGTGCCAGTGGAGATCCTCAAGTCTTCTACTTCGGTGTCTTCGATGGACATGGCGGTGCAGTATGTTCCGGGTTCCTGAGGGAGCAGCTGCACGACTATCTCGAGAAGGCGACACAAGAATTCGAGCTGCAGAGCAGTTTGCGTAGGGCTGGACCCTCGCTACCTGGAAGCATGCAGGACCCAAGCACAACACCAAAAAGCCAGCGGATTAAGGACAAAGAGAGTCTGGAAGCCATACGAACACACACACCCCCGGGCACAGAGAAAATGCAGCCACCGAATGGCGGAGACCGAGGTGACCTCCCTACCAAGTCACGAGATGGATCAATACCTGGTGACCCACCCATTCCACAATCAGAGAGTGTGCGAAAAGCTGAAGAAATGGAGCGCCGGTTAGTCCAAAACTGGAAAGAACTAGTAGGAGGCTACTTTAGGCGGTTCAAGCCAGAACATTTCTCTCTGGCTGCAGGTGGTCGAGGACATCCTTATGAGAAGGACGTCATCACTAAGCGTCACTCCCCAAGCTCATCGATATCCAACGACACTGTAGAGGGCATTGGTATAGAAACGGTCTTGGAATATGCCTTCTTGAAAGCCGATTACGACTTTGTGGCTGCACAAGTAGGCAAGAAAGAGGAAGACCCTGTTCGTGCGGATAAGGCGATCAACGACGATGATATCCTCGGCAAGCCCTCACGTGCAGGCCAGAACATCGGTGGCACAAAGCGCTTCAAAGGTGGCAGCACATGTAGTGTTGCTTTGATATCAACCCCTACGCCATCGCCGTTCTGGCACCCTTCATCACCTTCGTCACTCATCACCGCGCATGTTGGTGATACAAGGATACTACTCTGCAACACTGCGACTGGGCTCGCTGTTCCCCTCACATCAAACCACCACCCGTCATTACCTGAGGAGGCGACGCGCCTGCGCCGCTTTGCCGCTGCCTTTGTGACCGACTCATTCGGTGAAGAGCGAATCTCTGGACTGGCCAATACTAGAGCATTCGGCGACATGTCTTCAAAGCGTATAGGCGTGTCCGCTGAGCCTGAGATTCGCCGAGTTGAGCTCTCACCTGCTGAATACTCATTCATGGTTCTGTGTTCGGATGGTGTCTGCGGTCACCTCTCAGACCAGGAAATCGTTGACGTCGTAAAGGAAGCCAAAACTCCTGACCAGGCCGCTAGAGACCTGACGAGCTTTGCAGTCGAGACATCGACTGGTAATGAGGGTGCAGATAATGCGACTGGGTTAGTTGTCCGGCTAGGTGGATGGGAGAGAAGGAGTGAAGGAGGCCTGGGTAGCTTGGGCACGAAAGAGATGCGAGACTGGAGAAGGGAAGAAGCCAATGATCCCAGAAGGGGAAGGACTTGAGCATGCAGATGTAGCTGTCTGGAAAGGAGATCCTCTATTGAACCTTTGGCGACCTTAGCGTGTTTGCATAGCTGGCGGGCGTTGCAGTGTGCTTTGTACATATTCCCTATGGGCTTTCAGCCATTCTTATGTGGCTCTTCAATTATGCTAATATTATCTTCCCATCACCCTGCAGAGTATGGCCAACAGTGCTAGTGATATTGCACACGTATCCATATGCTATGAGTCTGTGATCCAATAGTGAAGCAAACATTGCTTTACATTACGGCAGCCACAGACGTAAAGACGTGGATCAGGGGCTTTAGACAACCATGAAAACAAAGACAAAGAACTCATAGGTACATCCAGCAACTTGTACTTTAGAGGGCTCGAAGCCCAGCATTCTGTAGCAGATTTCTTGAAGCCTCATGCCGTTTCATAGGAGGGAAAGTCCTGGCGCAAGTGCAAGGCAACGTAGCGGGGAACGCAACCTGGAGAAAGCACAACCCAAGCGAGCCAATGTGGTTGCCAGGCGGACATTGGCATTGCCTTCCAGACAGACAGGCCGACGCAAGTGCCTGTGCCTGGGATGCTGATAAGTTCGAGAAACTTCTCTTTCACACTCAAACATCACTCATCTGTTTTGTTTGTTGTTTTCGTCCGCACTAGCTTGTAATTACTCTTTTGCCTCGTTGACCGGCGCCGTAGTGGGGCACAATCCATCTGAACGAAAACTCCCGCGCAGCCAAACACGTGAATAGATCGGCCTGGCAACCTTGACCTACTTTCGCTTCAAATTCCCTCTCTACACGAGTGCCCACCGCAACTTCCGCAGGCCTCACTCTATTCGCCGCACCACCTCGCACACCTCGCGCCACTGCGGCTCTCTTCTTTGTTCCAGTTGCTCGATACCCCTCTTTGACTCTTTGAAGCACCCTCCTGCAATCATGGATATCAACCAGGTGTTGGAGGGGACATTGTCTGCCGGTAAGTGGACTTCCCACGCTTCCCGGAGCTCTGCAGCATCTACTGACAGTTTGACAGATGCCATTACTCGTCAGAATGCTGAGCAGCAGCTTTCCCAGGCTGCTGACTCTGACTTCGTAAGTGGCCCCCTTTACAACAAGAAGACTGCGTGTGCTTTCATCCAAACATTGCCACTGACGATTATGCCTCTCTATAGTCTCAGTACCTTTCCATTCTTGGTGGGCAGCTTGCAGACGAAACTGCCGCAGCACACATTCGAACAGCCGCTGCCCTAGCGCTGAAGAACGCTTTTACTGCTCGTGAATACGCCCGGTTACGTCAGGTCCAGGAACGATGGACCAACTTGAACCCCCAGATTAAGTCAGAGGTCAAGCAGATGGCTCTTCGTACGCTATCGACGCCTAACAAGCAAGTTGGTACCACCGTGGCCCAGCTCATTGCCTCCATCGCTGCGATCGAAATACCCCGCAACCAATGGCCGGAGCTTATGCAGACTCTCGTCGATAATGTCGGCCAGGGCAATGATAGCCAAAAGCAAGCTTCGCTGACCACGATCGGCTATATTTGTGATACTGATGATATTGATCTGCGGGAAGCACTTGGGCACCACTCCAACGCCATCTTGACAGCTGTCGTGCAGGGTGCTCGTAAGGAGGAGACAAACAACGATGTCCGAGTGGCAGCCATCCAAGCTCTCAGCGACTCTATTGAATTCGTACGATCGAACTTCGAGAACGAGGGTGAGCGCAACTACATTATGCAGGTCATCTGCGAGGCTACACAGGCAGAGGACACCCGTATCCAACAAGGGGCCTACGGAACCC
Source organism: Leptosphaerulina australis (assembly GCA_026120165.1). Lineage (NCBI taxonomy): Eukaryota > Fungi > Ascomycota > Dothideomycetes > Pleosporales > Didymellaceae > Leptosphaerulina > Leptosphaerulina australis. The sequence goes on from JALRMI010000015.1 coordinate 113,846, forward strand.
TCAACCGCATCATGGGTCTCTACTATGATAAGATGCGTTTCTACATGGAGAAGGCTCTCTTTGGCCTTACCATCCAGGGCATGAAGAGCGACGAAGAGGACGTTGCCAAGCTCGCTGTAGAATTCTGGTGCACAGTCTGCGAAGAGGAGATTGCGATCGAAGATGACAACACGCAGGCACAGGCTGAAGGCTCTACCGAACTACGGGAGTACTTCAACTTTGCTCGTGTGGCTACGCAGGAGGTCGTGCCTGTTCTTCTTGAGCTTCTTGCCAAGCAGGACGAGGACGCTGATGACAACGAGTACAACACATCGCGCGCTGCCTATCAGTGTTTGCAGTTGTGGGCGCAGTGTGTTGGTAGTGCTGTCATGCCTCCAGTTCTTGCTTTCATTGAGAAGTACATCCGCTCTGAAGACTGGCACTACCGAGATGCCTCTGTGTCCGCATTCGGTGCAATCATGGAAGGCCCCGAAGAGCATGTTCTCGATCCTATTGTCAAACAAGCTTTACCTACTCTAATTGGCATGATGGACGACCAGAACATTCACGTCAAGGACTCAGCTGCCTACGCCTTAGGTCGTATCTGCGAGGCTGTACCGGGCGCTCTCGATGCACAGCAGCACCTGCCTACCCTCATTGGAGCACTCTTCAACGGTCTTTCCAGCAACCCCAAGATGGCCGCCTCGTGCTGTTGGTCCCTTATGAACCTGGCCGATAGGTTCGCCGGGGAGCCAGGCTGCCAGAGTAACCCTCTCTCAACCCACTTTCAACAGAGCGTGCAGCATCTCTTGCAGGTTACTGAAAGAGCTGATGCCGACAACCAGCTCAGGACTGCAGCATACGAAGTGCTCAACTCCTTCGTTACAAATGCTGCAGCTGACAGCATTCCTCTTGTCAACGAGCTGTCGAACGTCATCTTGGAGCGCCTTGAAAAGTCCATCAACCTCCAGTCACAGGTTGTTAGCGTAGAGGACAAGCTTACACTTGAGGAGATGCAGACGAGTTTGGCTAGTGTTGTAATGTCGATTGTCCAGCGTCTGGAAGGCGATATTAGGCCTCAGGCAGACCGCATCATGCAGATTCTGCTCGGCACGCTGTCGTCTCTTCCTCCCAAGTCGAGTGTTCCCGATACCGTTTTTGCTGCTATTGCATCAATCGCAACTGCGCTTGATGACGATTTCCAGAAGTATATGGAGGCTTTTTCCCCTTTCCTGTACAATGCCCTGAACAACCAAGAGGAGCCTGCCTTGTGCTCAGTCGCTATCGGCCTTGTTTCTGATATTACACGTTCGCTAGGCGAGAAGGTTCAGCCGTACTGCGATGCATTCATGAACTCTCTACTCAACAACCTCAGAGTAAGCTATACCAAATATAGGAACTATCTGGCGAATGCTAACCCTTCTTGACAGAGCCCTGCACTTGGCAATCAGCTCAAGCCTGCTATCCTTCAGTGCTTCGGTGACATCGCACATGCTATTCACGGTGCTTTCGAGACATACCTGACCGTTGTTGCTCAGGTGCTGCAGCAAGCTGGTCAAGTAACTCTGACCACTGATAACAACTATGAGATGATCGATTACATCACATCTCTAAGAGAGGGTATCCTTGATGCTTGGGACGGCGCCATCAACGCCATGAAAGCCAGCAACAAAACCAACCTTCTCGTCCCCTTCCTTGATTCGATCATTGAACTGCTCCGCGTGATCCAGCAAGATCCTAATAGGACTGAGGCTCTCCTCCGTTCTGCATGTGGCGTCATTGGGTAAGTTTGTACACTCATCACTTGGCTCCAGCCTAACCGTGCACAGTGATCTGGCAGATGCCTTCCAGAACGGAGAAGTCAGGGAATACTTCCGTAATGACTTCTTGACTGCAATGGCTAGGGAAACACGTGCGAACCAGGACTTCAGCAGTCGCACACGCGACACTGCCCGGTGGGCCCGTGAACAGATTAAGCGCCAAGTCGGTGAGTTGCCTTGCATCGATCATAACCCCAAATAGCACCATGCACACCATGTACTTGATTCAACAATGCAAATCCCCAGCATATCCTATCCAGCACCCCTACTAACCACCTCTGTACAGGCGGTAACGCGGGCGTTATGGCTTGAGTTCTCCAAACTCATCCTGCGCCCTGATATGCGGATCTGAAATGTAGTATGGCTGCATTGCAGGATGATCTCTTCCTTATGAGAGATTTTTTTCCAGCAGCTGTTTGCTAAGCTTGTTGGTCTAGCGACCTCTCACTTCTTCCCGCATTCACCACCCGGCGCGGACCTACCTCTCCACAAACGCGTCGATTTCCATAGCCGCGAGCCGACTCCACCCATCAAAACCTGGCCACGTCAGCCTGTATCCGCCCTTCCTGATGGTCGTTATATAACATCGCCCTAGGAAGCGGCTTGTGTGAAGAGTTGCCTCCCAGCCTGCAGACGGCTTGTCAGACAGCACCTCACCACAAGTCATCTCATCCGCTATCATGGTTAACGGAGGCAACACCCTGACCATCCCCATCCGACCCCCCTCCCCCGCGAGTTCGATCCCAGCCCCAATCCCCGGCACAGAATCACGACGCTATGCGCCCTCACTTTTGCCTTCACATCGTCACGCACAGCACATCTCCGCAAAAGTCATGTAGCACCAGAAGTCTTGTAAGACGAAGCAGTAGACTGCTCGTCAGGAGAGTAGATATCCCAATTCATTGATCAGGTTCATTCATATGGCGTCTATACCACTATGATTTGGCGGCTATTGTCTTTTAGTTGTGTTTAATAGATCTTTTGCAGACCTGAGATGCTTGTCAAACTGTGCGTTCACGCATGGTGATGCAAGAATATCGAATAAGCGCTTCGGCCTTCGGACATTGGAGTGAGGAGTGGCACCAAGAGAAGTTATCAGATGAAGCTAATGCAGGTGCGGGCTTGGCTCCGCTCTGCGCTACTCCTAGTTCAAGATGTGTGACCAAAGATGGAAAAACAAGGCGAGCCAAATGCCTTCGACTGCAATCTTCTTGTATAGCGGTAGTAATATCTACCGCTGTAAAAGGTACAGCTCGACACGTCTGAGCATCGTACGAAGAGTGAAAGCACATGGAATGCTACTCAATGATGCAGTGAGCGCTTTGCTGCTTATCGATTGGTGTCTACAAGAGCACCGAGGTCCAGTCGACATCAGTAATATGTCACATTGTTAAGCGATGCCCTGGAGACACCAACGAGTTGGACAGACGCTACCTTAGACTAGCAAATGACCACCGCTCTTCAAAATGTGCATTTCTTGGAAAAGACGAAGCGGCGCAAGCGGATCGTACGCTTGCGCTTTCCCTGCAATGATCTTCCCCACGTGGTAGTCATTGGGCTTGGATGCTGTCGACTTTATTACACACGCCTCTCTTCTTGCTCCATGAGAGTTGTTTTCTCTCTCAAGCTCTCCTACCTTATTCTTTAGTAGTTTTGGATCTGGCTATTGTTAGACTTTTCAGAGGCGAGCCCACTACATCTGTCTTCCACCATGTCGTCGGAACCGGATCTCCACCATGCTATCTCGATGAAACCACATCCTTTCCACAAACATCCTGATCGTGTCGAGCGTACAGCGAGCCCCCACATTCATACCGCCTCCTCTTCACAACAAATCAGCACACCTGAAGCTGCAAGCCACAAATTCACTGGCAATAGCACGGCCATCGAAACCGCCTCGACGCACGAACATGATCCCATCGCTCGACCGGGCCATGTCCTGAGCCGTGCGGACAGCTCCAGTGATATAGAGTCGCAGTCACTTCCACAATACACGCCAGACAATGACCCCTACCACCTCTCTTCTGCGATCAAGCCTGAGAATGAGCTCGCCCAGATCCGTGCGAATAGCTCCCGTAAGCGTGACGGCTGTGGTCCTATAAGCCTGAACCGTAAGGCACGCAATGCGAAGAAGCTCGAGGAGTTCTACGAGGCGCAGAATGAAAATATCGAGCGGCTGCTAAAGCCTGTCGGCGAACATGTCCGCGCCGCAAAAGAAGAGGGGGATGCGAATCACCTCAAATATAAGATCGCTGTCATTGGGTCTTTTGCAGCAAACGTCATTCTCGCATGTCTGCAGCTCTACGCTGCTATCAGTTCGAAATCGCTGTCGTTGTTCACCACCATGGCTGACTCTCTCTTCGACCCGCTCTCCAACTTAACCCTGATCATGTGCGCCCGCGCTGTATCCCGCGTTGATGCGCGCAAGTTCCCTTCTGGCAAAGCCCGCATCGAGACCGCTGGCAACCTTTCCTTCTGTGCGCTTATGATTACTGTGTCGGTTGTCATCATCGTTGAATCCATTCGCACTGTTGCCGAGCACAGTGGTGCTGAGACCAACGATTTCCATCTTCCGTCCGTCATCGCCGTTGCTCTCGCATTTGCCACAAAGTTCAGTTTGTTTCTTTACTGTTGGGCCATTCGCAACAAGTACAGTCAAGTTCGAATTCTCTGGGAAGATCACAGAAACGACTTGTTCATCAACGGCTTCGGCATATTGACTAGTGTGGGCGGTGCCAAGCTGAAGTGGTGGATTGACCCTATGGGGGCCATGATTCTGTCTGTCTTGATCATATTTCTGTGGTCCAGGACAGCATACAGCGAGTTCCAACTTCTGATTGGAGTCACGGCCGATACAAACATGCTGCAGCATATTACATATATTTGTAAGTTAAACACCTTCTTCGCCCTTCCCTCCTGTATCAAGCAGTTCGCTGATAACCACCAGCCATGACACACTCTCCCGCCATCCGCCAAATAGACACTGTGCGCGCCTATCACTCTGGCCCACGACTCATCGTTGAAGTCGACGTCGTTATGGATCCGGATTCCAGTCTAAGAGCTACGCATGATATCGCAGAGGAATTGCAAATGAAGCTGGAGTCTTTGCCCGACGTGGAGAGGGCGTACGTGCATGTTGATTACGAGACAGATCATAGGCCGGAACACTTTTTGAAGAAGGAGTTATAGATGTTATTGCTAAAAGGAATATGACGAGAGTAATATGTAAGGGTTTACAGTATGGGCTTCAGCGTGACCTTGGATAATACCAGATACTCGAATGGAGGGCACGAGTTACTCTGGTGCCTTTCAGCACCACCCAGAATGGTGTAACCTATAGATGTAGGTGCCACTCTTACAAGGTTCTTTACAGGCTCAAGAATAAAATCGCTTCAATTCCCAGTAGCATGATGGGAAGTCGTCTAATGCAGTCATTGAACCAGAGAATAGTACTATTTTGACGGCGGTAAAGACGATGGGTTGCAGAGATACGAATGCGCTTGGTCGTATACTCGCAACGCAAGATCAGGCCTCCTAGATGTCTCGCTAGGACAGCGTCATGACCTTAACTCCATTCATATCCAAAAAAAAAAAAAAAGCCCAAGGCTTCTTACAAAGCTCGGTGCCAAAACTGTTGGTAGGAAACACAAAGCAGCTCCCAGTGCGGTGTCGGAGTCGAGCCGTCTAAGTCTAGTATCGTCTTGTTCATGATCGTGTAAGATGTTAGGGAGCTTACAGCTACGTTAAAAAGAATACATATGTCTGACAACAGAAAGCGTCGCATGTCTTCTTGGCCAAATTTATAATCAATATCCAAGCTTCTGCAATCAAGTCGCTTCATTTCTATTTAAACGGAAAAAGAAACCTCTTAGGCCTTCGCTCAACATGCGTTCTCTCGTCACGGAGGATCAAATTATTGTCATCACTGGTATTATTACTATCCCCTATAGAATAACAAAGCGTGCTGACCAGACTAGGTGCCAATGGTGGCATCGGATTCAATACTGCCGCGTTACTCACTTCTATCACACCTCATCGCAACGTCATCAACAACGCGGGACTAGCCCTCGAGATATATAACGACTAATGGCCTTCCCGTGAAGCCCTACGTGCAACATTCAAACCCAATGTCCTCGGCCCTACAATCTTGACTGCAGCCCTTCTTCCTCTATTGAGGCAACCCAGATCTCCTAACATCATCAACATCTCGCTCGTTTGGCCCTGGCAGTATTTCTCGCCGCTCTGCTGAGCCCAGCATGGATCCTGTCATCAGTATTGTACGGATGTCTGGATATTCTATGAGTAAATTTGCACTGAACAGGCTCATTGCACACTAGTACCAGCAGCTCAAAGGCAAAGGTTTTAAAATCTCCAGCTATTGTCCAGGGTGGGTCATCACGGCTATCATCAAAGACAGAGAGTTCAGGAAAGGTTACACGGGCTAGGACAGCTCGGAGACGAGTGCGCAGAGAACTTTTGGAGATCTTGGAATGACAGAGAGACGGTGAGGTTTGCCAGTTCCTTAAGCGGTATGGCGAGTGTTATGACTGGTAGATGGCATCTGAGTCAATCAAATACTGGACTACATCTTCAGCTTTTTTGTCGGAAAGGGAACTTTGGTCAAATGAATTTATTCTGGTTACATTTATGTTCTCAAGGAGTACTACATTATCTTAGACGATCTTCTGGTATGAGTGGTGGCTCGCCCTTCAAGGCTTTTGGGTTATAACAAGTGTTGGATCCAGCAGCTTCAATACCCCGCTTTTCCTGGCAAGCCCCAAGCAGCTACTCCATCACCCATTCATCATCACCATGTTAAACACTATCTCGAAAGCTGCTAAGATGTCATATACATCCCACGTGCTGAGGCTCGCAGTGTCGGTTTTTCTAATCAAGCAAGCAGTGCATAGGGCAGGTTTGCAGGTACCATTCCAGCAACCAATGATCAACAGCCGTTAGTGCATGTGGTTCACTAGCCTCCGAGGCATGCGCGAACGACTTCACCTGTCAAGCTCTAGTACACGGAAAGGCAGGTAGGCTGGACATGGGTGGGATAATACATAAGGTACGTTTTTGCTGCTCGCTATCCTCCTTTATGTTTCCAGCGGTGCACTTCTTACCGCACAAATTAAAGCAAAAGAATAGGCAAGATGTTCAGTCAATCAGTAAGGATAAACATCCCTGCAATACCTTATCAAGTATAAATACTGATGAAAACAGGGAATTACGAGCCTTATGCTCATTGCACGTATGGACTGCCGTGATCAACCCTACTACCTAAGCTGACACCAAGCAGAAAGTGCGATTGGGATGTGCAAAACCACGAACTCTGATGTCCGCATGAACCACATTCAAGTCATTGGAACGCACAACTCATACCACCGTGAGGTCTCACTTGCCGAACGTGCGGTATTTGAGAAGTATGTTCCATCAGCAGAGGATTATTACTACTCCCACACTACGCTATCAAACCAGCTGGAACACCAGTCCATCCGCTCATTCGAACTTGACTTGCACTCTGATGAAAAAGGTGGTCTCTACTATCCTCCTTTGATATGGACTCTTTCAAACCTCACAGACACCACAACTCCTTACGATGGCTCAGTGTTGCAAAAGCCTGGCATCAAAGTCTTCCACGTCACAGACTTCGACCCAGACTCTGTGTGCCACACATTCGTTGACTGCCTAACGCAACTCAAAACCTGGTCCGATGCGCACAAAAACCATGTTCCCATCATCATTGATCTCGAGCTCAAGACCGATGCGCCAGCTTGCTCTGCAGGCGGTGTTTGCCCTGGAGAAGCCACAAACTGGACACTTCCCCGTCTTCTCAATGTGGATGCAGAGATCCTCTCTGTCTTCCCGAAGAAGCAGCTGATTAGACCAGATGATGTGCGTCAGAGCAACATGACTCTGGAGCAGAGTGTGTTGCAGAACGGATGGCCTCTTCTCAGCGATGCAAGAGGTCGCTTTATGTTCTTCTTTGACAATGATCCAAAGCCGTCCGACCCCAATTCTCCTCGTGAGCTGTACAAGTCTGGTGGCCATGAGTCGCTACAGAATCGCACCGTGTTCACCAATTCGCTTGAAGGCTCACCTGATGGTGCTGTCATTAAGCATAACGAACCACGCGGTAACGATACTGCCGAGATACAACGCTTGGTGAAGAAGGGTTACATCGTGCGCACAAGAAGCGATGTGCCGCTCGACACGGTTCTAAATAGGACAACGGAAATGCGCAATTCGGCGTTCGCATCTGGTGCGCAGGTTATCAGCACGGATTTCCCATCTTGGGGGATGAGTGCTAGGTGGGGATGGGATTACGTAGCTCAGTTGAAGGACGGAAGGATTGCGCGGTGTAACCCAGTAAACGCACCCAAGGGTTGCAAGGACAGCAAACTCGAGTGAAGCTTGCATGCGCCACTCCTGTCTAAACTGTGTCTTCTTCAAGCCTACAGCAAGCCATGGTACTCACCAAAAAAATTAAATGCACAGAATCTAAGACATCTGCCGCCATGTAAAATGCCATTGACATGTACCATATTTACGCTGACAGGAGTTAGTTACCTCGATCGATCCATCAACACTACCCGACAAAGTGGCGATACAGGCTCTCCTGAATCAACAGCAAGATTGCTGATCACCAACAACATGTTGAGAATGACTTCAAACTTATGGAACTTCAGGATGCAAGAGGTGTCCTGTATGTATCCAGGTACGTTGCCGAGTTATGGCTCATGTATTATCGAGCTCGAAAGCTCCACGGTCAATTCAAGAAATAGGAATGGAAGAATAGGGCTTTGTAGTAGCAGGTCTACAAAATGGCTCGCAATAGGTATACCGCAAACGGGAAGGGACACGGCAAAAATGTGGTTAGGGGACGAAATTGGGAGCAGAGGACACATCTCGAAGACAAGATAGGAGATAGATGGCGTCAAGCTGGTAAAAGCGAAAGTGAATCGCACGCAGATGGAAACTCGTATCCGATGTTATGGCAACCTGAGGTTATATGGGTGAAAGGAGCAAGTAGATGCGAGGCTATCGCAACTCATAAGTGTGGCCCGCCTCACTAGTATAACCATGTATCAGAAGTTTGTTCGAGCTGACACATGGATCACCACAGCCATATTTGATAACCAACTTTAGTGTTGAGAAAACGAGTATTCAGTACAGGTTGATTGAAGGAACGTTTGTGTGGTACACGATCAGGGATCGGATGGTTGTTCGTGATAACCTACATGGGCGCCCGCTTACAAGTTGGTTGCTAGGTTACACAACCGCACGAACGTCAACACAAACAACTACATTATAAGTAGACGTAGAACTAAGTTGTACTAGAGTTATCGAATTCATCATTTTGTTCAAGGTAGCTTACTTTGCCACTCAGTCTATAGACTCTCCTATGGCAGTCATACTCTTAAGGGGGTCTCTTTTCAATATTTAGAGCAATACAACTCTGTATTACGTGGATCAATCGAGGCAATTACGGCCCTAGATTGATCATGTTATATTTAATATTAAGTCCAACCAACTGTACACATTTCATGCTACCAGTTGGAAATACTACAGCCATGGTTTGCAGTGAAGTTTTCTGGAATGCATTATGTTGACCACAACGTCGCGGCTATGACTGCTTTATCAGTAGCTGTACCAAGTTTCACATGTTAAGCAGCTATCCCCTGACCTTCTACCCTGACTATCCCCCAACTTGCTTGAATCTGGCACTGTTGTTCGCTCCAAATTCGTCAATGGATATACAGACACAGTCTATCTTCTGTAGGGTATGAGTTGATAGTATGGCTACCACATGTTAAGGCGAGCTGCTGTCATACCTGGATCGTCCCACTCAAACTACTCAATGTTATTCTGCGTACTGCCGTATCCTCGAGTGCACCTGCTGCCAAACATTGAGTGGTTGGCGTCTCAAGGAATATTTACTTCCATCTCATGAACAGCCTTGACACGGCAGTGATGCTGGTTAGCTGTCCATACATGGCTCTTATAGCAGACAATCTGCAAGAGTAGGTGCGATACGACCAAAACCATATGCAATGAAGAAGAGCGATTACTATATTAGCTAGCACATTGCAGTTGTAAGCCTTGAGGTTGTGCATTCATAGCAGCGCCTTGTACATGTGCCCATCTGCTCTGTATCCCAGATCAATAAGCAGACAGCAACATGCTGGAGCAGCAGGTCTAGCCATACTATACTAAAGAACTGCTATGCACTTGGCGGCTACTAGTGGGTCTGACTTCGATATGTACAACTGGATAATGCCAAAGAAGCGCCGGTCAAAATCAACATCCACTTTAACCCATCATCAACTGCCACTTCTTCAGCCGGTCAGCTGCCAACACCGACAGAAAATAGCACAGCTCTTTTCGTAGCAAGGGAACGCAACCACCGCGCTAACACGTACCTCTGGTTTTCCTGCGCTTACTAGTTTGTCGCTGATATAACCTTCAGAAATTATGCTCGGCTCCTCATTAGGCTGCGAGACTGCGAACATAGTGCAGGCAAGGCTGAGCGTAAGCCCCTCAACGTTGTCGATAGAGCACGACCCCGGGCGTACCTGTCTCAGCTGTCCTGCACGGTCCCATGAGGTGGGACTTCCCTCCCGCACATAATCATGTGACTGCAACTAACTAGAACAAACAACTGCGAGCCGCACAAGTGGGGCCCGGCCTTTCTGCTAGCGTCGGCCCCCAGCCTAGACGTCAAATGCAGCCACCTTTCGAACATCGTCTCCTTTTCGATCTGGATATCCGGCTATAAGTCACTCTTTTTCATAAAATTTTTACAACACGGAGACAGGGGAGCCATTCCTTTCAGGCAACCGTATTGCCAGCAGCTCACCATTACCCATCTCATGACGGCTGACGTGCATACGTGCACGTATTGAATAACGACTTTCTCTGTTCAGCTCTACCTTCAATAAAATTTCTCATCAAAGAAACCATCCCATACAGCCGAACAACGCTCTCGGTATACGCGTGGGCCTCGGCTTAAAGATGCCAAGACTCACTTCCATCTACGACGAACGTTACACAGATAGGATATCTCCGAGTGCATACTAATCAACGAGGATCTAGACGAGTACACTATCTGTTACGAAGCCCGGATCTTTATTTAGCCACTGCTGGAGTACTTGCTTGACTGTGACTATTGCAGCAGTCATCTGTGATATGGCGGGGCCGTTCAACATTTTGCACGCGGCACGCCCCTTTTTAATGTCTAACTCGTATTTTGCCAAAGCGGTCCTGAGATTGCAAAAAGACTTGGCCTGTTATCAAATGATATCGCATGGACCGGTTGGCAAGAGCTCTTGCATGCTTTCCTAAAGAATATCGACCCAGTTGCTTTAGGTAACATCAAAAAGTGCTACAAATACAGAGGACCACAATCAGGTTGGCTCAATGAGATCCAATGGCCTCTGCCTTTTGTATGCCCGCTAAGGAACATGATCCGGGGTTACGAGATAGGATCAATATGGTGAAGTGCGCTCTTCGGATGCTAGACGTATTTTCCTGTTCTCTTGATATCACTACTCGCATTACAAGTTGGACTCGCGACTTGATTGCTGCAGAACAATCGCACGTTTCAAAGAGCTGCTCATGACTTGACTGCAGAGGTGTTAGTTGCTGTTATAATGAGTGTGATCCTCGTCTTCTCGGCATAGGTATTGTTGTTCTAACGCTACCTAGCATGCAGTTAGCAGGACGATAGAGAGGCAGACTGAAAAGGGCGTACGAGCATTACACTGTCTTGAACCACTTGTATACACCTAGGTTCAGTGGCGCAACAAGAAGCGTTCTAACTCATTCACCGGTGTCGGCCAGCTCGAGGTGGTGTTATGAACCCAAGGATGGCTGGTGGACGGCCAGAACCCGAAAATACAGGTCATGGAGGTAAGAAAGATAATGCTTGGAAGTGGCCATCTCCACATGCTAACGGTATTGGCCAATTATGCGCTCACCTCCAAGTCGCACGGCTGCAACTGGGACGGGTTGCTGCCGATGGAAAAATGCATTCAAGTGCGGGCACGAGTCCTTGGGCTTGATCGCCCTGACACTGAGTATTCCACAGCAACGTTGAACCGGTATCGCTTATCGAGCAGTTCGAGACTGCCTACGGTGTTGAATATAGTAAAGAGTTGTGTATAACAACAGGGACAAAGCAGATAATTTTTGCAACCTTACATACACATGGTACAGTTGTTGCAAACATTGCCACTATTTACGGGGAGCAGCTAGCCTGTGCACTGGATACGACACCACTTTACAGATGCCTCGATAACTAACAGTGGCAGGTGCACAAGAACTAGGCCGCTTTGTAATTACCCCATGTTTTTTCTGTGATACAAACATTCTCCAGCACCGGTTAGTTTGACGTGGAAACCTACAAGAGCATCGGGACAAGGACGAGTTCTAGGAGACTAGGTGGATGCAATATCTTGTTTTTCTAGCAAAGTATGTGGCTCAACGCTACGTAGGTGAGCGCGCTGAATGCTGGTCGCTTACACGCTCTTTGACATGAATACATCCCTCTCGTGCATACACCACGCTGCTACACGGCCCTGGGACCGAGAGAAGCACCAGCTTCTTGCGAATACACCATCTAGACTTGTAAGAAGAAAAATGTACTTCGAGATGGCTGCGTTGTGGTTAGGGTGTAAAGCTAGCGCAATGCTGAACGCTATGCTATGCATGTAACGAGTGACAGTATGACCGCAACCTTCGTATGCTGCTTGTTACAAGATGACGTCTCGTGAATCAGCGCCCAAAAGCAAATTTGCCTAGATGAGCAATATTTTGCACGAAAATTGAAAGGCTAAGCTCAGTTTAGAGCGCTTTCGTCTCTACACATGGGGTTTCTCGCCACTAAAAAGGGGAACTTAAACGACATTTGTCGCATGCTCAAGTGCGCCGCGATCTGAGCCCATCTAGGAAACGACCCAATCGAAGGGGTGCGCACTGGGACAGGTGAAACGAAGGGCGGTTGCACCCTTGGTATGTATGACCAGCTGCCTCAGCACGACTCCGAGTTCGCCGGATTGCGTTTGTGGATGGCTAGCTTGAAATGTAAGGGTGAGACATTATTTCAAGAGCCTCTTGCTGAGATGAGCAGTACCTGGATGCGGCACGCGGATAGTTGCTGCGATCAGGCGCACCACAGCGAACGCCAGAATCTAAGTGCAGACAAAAGAAAGACCAGGCGCAGGGCGATCTCAAAACAATGTGCTTTAGTGTAGGGGAGCGCTCGAATTGCTGCGCCAAGTCGCTCAAAGATGCAACTGCAAGGTGTCGAGAAACTGATCTTCGACGCCTCAGTCCGTATATGCTTTTCTAGGGAGGCCGGCACAGGCCAAGAAGAGCGATGTTCTCAGACTGCTTCAAGGCCGACGATGAGAATGGGTCCCCGTACCCTGCAGCGTTAATCTGATAGGAAGAGTCTACGCGCTTTGCCACAGTTCCCCATCTTCATGGACGACTTTGGACGCAGGTGTGTAATAAGACATCAGCACATTCGCACCCCTGCATATATGCGGGAAGACATGCTGCAATCACCCGGACTTCGGAACGGGCATCTGTCATTTACGCACTCGGGGCGGCAACTCTGCATTCGAGATGTCAGCGTTGTGGGGTCTGAGGTAACGATCCAAACGACGGGAGTGTGCAACCGACATATAGATGCATACAGAAACTAATGTGGCAGGTGTTTTGGGCTCCGATGAGATCAGCGGATGACGGTGTGGGGACAAGGTTGGCTGGGCAGGGGCAGTCTACACGTGGGAAATGTTTAAGCGAATCATCGAATCGATAAGGTGCCGCCCAGTACATCGTCTGAAGGACGACGGGACGACGGAAAGACGTCCTCACCAAAGCCACAGCCGGAAGATCGCAAAGGGCGGTGATGTTCAGGGACGACGTTAGATCTGCTGTTCATCAAGTACAATCTCGTATCCACGCACTGATTTTTCCGTATACGTGAAAGAGTACGCAAAAACAGCTTCCCACTATATCGATTTTGATGGTAAAAAAGCGCTGCACTAATCCATTTACGGGATCGTGTGAAACACGGCGCGTTGATGTTTCCCTCCATGCTTGGCTGGCGATGCCCCGACTAGACCAACGCTCTCGGGCAAAGACCACTTCGAGCCGCCACGGTGAAACATTCACGGCCTGCAAGCAGTTGCAAACACTGAACGACATTGGCTGAGCTCTTTCAGGGGAGAGCATTCCAGCGCCAAGTTTACGACATGCGGGTCGCACAACGGCCTCCAGACGTGCTCTCATCCTGCCGGAGTACAAACGCAGGTGGATCCACCGGGCGCTTTAGTAAATCATCAAAGGTCATTTGGAAGCGGTTTAAAAGCCAGATGCCGCCTGTTGTGAAAGCGACACTGCTCTCAGTGACACAACAACTCTTGTGACAAGCAAGCCTTCGTCAACGTTCCTTCTACATTCACTCATTTTTGTGTTCGAAAGCGCAGGACCGCCTTTCTAGTTTTCATCCTTTCCCTCTTTGAGCACCCTTGCCGCTATTCCAGGACTGGGCTGGGGCTTCACAAACAGTATTCACACATTTTGAACAGTGTCAATTGATCAAGCCGTGTCATCATCACTGCATCACGCTCTTCAACTTCTGGTCTACTTAAGTCCTCTCCGGTCTTTACCTTGATACCCACAAAGCACTTTACGACTTCACTCATTTGAGACGACACACCCACGATGTATACGAAAGCTATCACTCTGCTCGCCCTGGCTGGCGCAGCACAAGCACACATGTCACTCTGGTTCCCCGCACCTCTAGGTGGTGCAAAGGAGGCCAACAAGGCTTCCTCTGACTCTGATGTTGACCCGGAGCTCAACTTCCCTCTCGGTTGCTGCGATAGTAACGGTCAGCCTACTGCTCCTAGTCCAGGTGTCTGCCGAGGCCACCTCGACCTGTTCGATACCCAGGATGCTCAAGTCACATGGCAGCCTGGACAGGACGCCTACTTCCAGCTCTCCGACCACACTTACACTGCTAGTGCGCCTGGTGGAACTCACTACGGTGGCTCTTGCCAGGTCGGCTTCTCTACTGATCGTGGCGAGACTTGGAAGGTCGCAGCTTCCTACAACGGTAACTGCCCTCTTCGTGGTGAAGATGGTTCGCCTGAGGTACAGACATTCGATTTCAAGGTTCCCACTGGTATGCCCGAGGGCAAGGCTCTCTTTGCCTGGATCTGGCTGAACCGTGAACACGAGTCTTTCATGAACTGTGCCGCTGTTCAAATTGGAGAAGGCTCTGGCAACACCACGACTCCCACCAACCCTGCGAAGCCCTCCATCTCGGCAACCAAGCCCACTCAGCCAGACGGCGAGGGTCAGTATTCTGTAGCACCCAAACCGACCTCAACTCGTGCTGCTGGCTCTCCCTATCGTCCTACCCCAACTGCTGCGCCAACCCAACCTGATGATGAGTCTACTGAGGAGCCATCTTATAACGTCCCACCTGAGGGCGACTCTGAAGAAGACGAGGATTCTGAGTACACTGACGATTCTTCTGACGAGGAAGACAACAACGAGGGGGAGCCCAATTACGAGGAGGAGTCCAACGAAGAGGTCGATAACAAGTGGTCTGGCCGTCCTGGTCGATGGAACTCTCACCGCCACCAGACTGCAAGGTACCGAATGATCGATGAACATAAGTGCAAGATCACCTCCAAGCGTGCCGAATGCGTCTGCAAGGCCTCCAGTGGTTGCTCGGTCGAGAAGCGTGAGTCTACTGAACGCAAAGCCCTTCGCATGGCCCGCCGCGATGCCTTCAAGAAGCGTGTGGATGCCTGCGCTTGGGACTCTGCCCCGTCCATGGTGGTGTCCTACTACACTGTCGATGCAGCGTGTGCTCCCAAAGCTAAGATCAACGTTCCCGAGTCTGACAACTTCGAGATTGGATGGAACGAGCCCTGCGGTGTCGTTGAGGGCGACGGCGAGTATCCCATCAAGGACATGGACTGCAACATGTTTGGCTAGATGCTGACGTGGGCTGGCACCGTGCGCATGACTTTCTATTACATACCTTTTTTCCTTTCACTTCACTCGTTCACAAATTCAGGGTACCTTCCCTTTCATTTCTTTCCCGGGTTTGGGTGGTTGCACAATGCACCCAAGTACCAGTCACTTTCTGCATCTGTCACACTCCAAGTGGGTAGTGACACGAGCATCGCAGATGCACTTGCCCCGCATCTCATCATGTTTCACTTGACAGGGGGAGAAGGCTTGTTGTTCCTATCGGTAACGTCACAGAGTCAAAATAAGCATATCTTTCATTGTCTTATGACGGTTAGCCATGCTCATGGGGGATTTATGAATTAGACACAATAGCAAAGCGAAATTGCAATTACAAAATCCAATGTTTCATTCATTTTACACTCTGCATGGACTGTATTAATGTTTGCATGAATTTGTGCTATCAAATCTGGTGCAGTTGCGTAATTAAGGTGTTTGATTCTTTGGTATCCAACAGAGACATAGGTGTTGAACCGGCAAAGGGTATCACATGGGTGATGTAGGTGAATCAACAACAGTTGTTGCAACGAGGTGAGCAGATGAGCCGGTTGTGATTGGTTTCGTCTAGTGTGTGGAGGAAGGTTGGATAGTAGATACAGTTGCGCAGGTACGGCTTCCGCTAGGCATAATTAGGCCTAGCGCAAACAGACCTCGATTGTGAGAACTGTTTGCAGGTTCGACTACCAACAATAGGACAAAGTGGCACATTCAATATTCTACCAAGTGCACGCTGTTACAAAGCCATTCTGTGGTAAGATACCCATCCTTTAAGAAGACCGTCCGCCCTTGCGGCCGGCCTCCTTAGCCTTTTCGGAGCCAGGCTCGAAGCTACCAGATGAGGCCTTGCCGCCCTGCGAAGCGATCTCACGCTGTACGAAGTTAGTCACTAGTAAATCAGTGTGTAATGGATAGGAACACACCTGCTTTTCTGCGTCCATGGATGCAAAACCACCGTTATGGGATGCCTGGCCACCCTTGGAGGCAATATTCTGAACCTCTTCTTTGGGTCGGTTGGCGAAGTTACCGGGGTTTCCATTATCGGCCATTGTGAATATTGGGTACAAACGAAATTCCTGAGTAGTGGATAGTTGAGTACGTATGCTATTGAATCTTGGATTGGTGTCGAACAGCTGTTGTTGTATGCTTTATATACTGTCAACAACTCCACTGGATGACACCAGTCATTGCGACAGGTTTACACGGTATGACGGCTTCAAATTGAAGGGAAATACCTCCTTAGGCGCTGCCCTGCATTATCGCCATCGACGACACTCTCTTTCATTCCGCTATCGGTATAGCTACAAAGCGATCTGGCACAGGTTACGATCTTGACATGACGTCTGGTGGATCGCATCTACGAATCTCCCCATGTTGTTTGGCGGAAGCTAAAGTATCCTCAAGGGAACTTTCAGTATGGCGGGAGCAAAACACGGGGTACTGATGTAGAAGTTGGGTGTTGGCGTCATGGGAAATTGTAAGAGGGCTAGTTACGTTTATGGACGTCACGGGATGACGTGAGATATCGGAAGTGATGACATGACAGCTAAAGTACCTTGTTCATCAACCCTGCTAATGTCCCCCTGTATCGTGAGAAAACCTGGCGAGCGAGAAGTCACTTGCAGTTTTCGTCACAACAAGCCATAGGCACAAAAAATCACAAGATAGAGGCTTTGAATGCCACATCTTAGCTCAACATTGTTTTCTGTGTACACGCCTCCTGCTTCGCCTGCAATACAACTTTTCGCTGCAAGTATGCCTAACAGTGTCACTCTGACCAGCCTCGAAACTGACTTGAATATCGTGCCAGTCGTCCAAGAACATGGTAGACCATAGAAAGAGACTGCAAGATTCTATGCCGAGCATGGAATATAGACGTATGATCTCATTGACGTGCATTGGTGACATGAAGCCACACTTCCTGAAGATATAGAAAAGACAGGAATGGAATAGCTGTACTGTAAAGAGACGGCCACTGGTAGTAATCACGTGTTAATAATAAATAAATAATCTGGACTTTTAAGTGCTACCGAGCGCTATATAAGCGTGCTGACACTGTAGAGACTACATTACTTTGTTAAGGGCAAACAGAGCTGCTGGCTACACCTACAACTTAAAAACCTCCTTATTCTATCCTTTAGCATTCTCTGACCTCACACTTACCCTTTCTTGGCGCCGTCGCGCAGGCCAGGCTTGGGTTGTTCACTACGGAACATTAGTCAACAGCTCCTTACCCTGCCCGCTTACAGCGCCCCACCCCGTCTGTGCTGCCTTGATATTCAGGCTGCGGGGGAGTATGGCAACTCCTAGGCGTTGTTGAAGGGTGCCCAATCCCCTAACGTGTTAATAAGTGCGCCCCGACATGAGTTATTGTTTCAATCGTTTCCTTTTGTGCTAATGTCCCCGCCTTTCTCGAGCACGTAGCACCCTTGATCACACATGTGCCCCTCATAGACATGATCGCATCGCATGTCTACGGGAAACAATGCGCTTATGATCTTGACAGTTTTCCTTGTCATACCGTCAAGGTGACAAAGCTCGAAACAACCATAGTTGAGATTCACAGAATCGTAGTGTGATGAGCGCATGATGTGCTTCGTACCAACGCTATTGTGCTTAGAAGCAGATGAACGGGTGAAAATGGCCGGCAGCCAACGAGGTGGCGGTCGTGGGGGACAGAGTACTGTTGGCGTGTAGAGTGTGGTATGCGGCTCTGCTACACCGAGCATATCGAAGTATGTACCGAGCATGTCCGTTTAGTTTGGCAAGGGAGCTCCAGAGGCTATGTCGAGTGTTGCAATATCGGTTCTTGCTTGCCTTAGAATCTGATGAGTTCCTGGTTATGAGTTGCGGCGCACTGGCGAGGTCTTATACGCAGAAGTAATCGCCCACTATGGATGTTGCATCTGGCCTGTGAAAGTTAGTAAAGTTCCACAGCCATTACAGTAACGAGATAAAAGTTTTAACAATGTGAATGTGACAAGGAACAAATAGTCATAGGATAATCAAGCGTATGAACGAACAATGATTGCATTTGGCACAATGTCCACTTTCCTTTCGGTACTGACAGCTGCAGAACTTCATCCAGGCACCAATGATACACAAGGCAAGGAGGTTAAAGCAGAAAATTGCTATGAATAGACCAGTGCAGACTAAACAAAGAAGGCTGCAGCAGCACCCAATCCTGCCACTATAGGCCCCATAGTAAGCATCGGCGCAGCAGCTCCTGTGGCCTGAGTGACCCCAGCGCTGCCAATACCGGAGCTCACTAACGCAATGGTTGACTGTGTACCGCTCCTCGTAGGTGTTGCGGCTGGCGAAGCCCCAAGCTTTTCCGTTCCACCTGTGATGACGAGTTTGTAGTCGTTGGAGAGGTTCTGTTCGTCGCCACTCATGGTTGTGGTAGTCTGTGGGAAGACACTGGGATCGATGCTTCCGGTACAAACGTTCGCCACAGTCTCCGTAATAGTCCAGGTTCGAGTGGGTGCATCATTGTTGTCAGGCCCAGGACGGTCAGTCCTTGTGAACACATTCGTGGTACTACCCTGTTGAGAACCACAATTTGAATCCAGAATGCTGACTTCCAAGGTGGCATCTTGTGTAGTCATGGCGCAAGTAGAAGCCCCATTTCCATCCTTCCGTGAGCATGCAACATCCACAGTGATTGTGAAGTCACTACCAGCGTCACTTGCGGTCAGATGGTAAGCCACATAGGTGGTGCCTTCCACTGTTACATAGCCCGGTCCATTCCCGTAGTACTCGGTTTGAATACCCTCTCCATCGAAAGCCACTGAGATGGTAGTGCGATCCCCCTCCTGTGTGACGACCGATCCAATAAAGCTCTGGTTCGCGTTTGCGGCCCCTGGCAACCAGATGGAAGTTGTTATATTTTGGGCAGCAGCCATAGATGCAAGGAGAGCGACCGAGCGGAAAAGAGACATGTTTGGACGTCAGACGTCGGTATCATTAATTGTTGTAGCTTCCCATGAGAAGAATAAGGAATTCAATCGCAATTGAGTGCCAGAGGCTGTGAACCACTTCCCACGGGTAGACATACTCCGACTTGCTTATCTGGTGGTTAGCGCACGGCTGTCCAACGCATCTTGCAGGCCAGATGAGCCGCACAGGCCGCCATTATCTGCAAATACGAGAAAGCTGACAGGTTCAGGAGCCGAAGTAGCATAAATACGTGATTTATGAAAACGAGTACTTGGCGGAGGATTGCTAGGTTCGTCTGGACTTCCGCTTCGCGCTTTTAGAACAGAACAATCCTGCGCGTTCACTCGGGTCCATCTCTTGTCTTGACAGAAATAGCACATCCTTAGGCATCTGATACAGGAATACGACTTGACGAGGGCAACCTAAAAGCTTATGGGGCAATTGAAAGAAGGGAAAAGAAAAATAAAATAAATCGCTGGTTGACAAGTGCGAAGAAGCCGCGATGTTTATTAGAGGGCTGGAAAGGCGCTAGGCGATGTTCTGTACCAATGAATGCGGGAGACACATTGACGGTTGATTTGACTTGCTCCTATTTGTTTTCAGCCACAGTTATTCGTGCCTATGCTCAGCCAGCAGGTATGACAGACAGCGGACACGACACATCACACTAAAGTGTCACGTCATCCCATGTTACTCTTGCGAACAAAGGCCTTCTGCTCCTAGAGAATTGCCGACATTTCTTAGTTAATCATTCATGTACGCCGACTGACACGATCTAGACAATCATCATTTTACTTGAATGCTAAGTTTCTAGGCTCACAGAAGCGCCATACCTCATCTGTTACGCCCGCTATACCTATAGTCTCCTCCAGCACTTGGTGTCATCTGCATTCGTTCCATGTACTGTATGGCTTTGGTCACTAGTTCCGACTTGCTCAGAACGTCAGGAGATTGTTTTGCATGATACGGTTGCCTAGTACATGGTCGCGTGTGCTTCGGTCTGACATCCCCCTTCGCAATCGCAGCTGAGATTGACGATGTCTTATCACCCCTGAGTAGACAGGGAGTCATCCAATTCGATCTTCTTGGGTCGCAGCTGCATCAACAGCATATTCTCATTTGTTAAGACCTTCGTGTAGCAGAAACACCTTCTTGGCGGGCGTCGGTATGTATCTACAGTTTGCTCCCTCTTTGGTCTCCTTCCTCCATTTGGCTCGCCGTGCTTGATTTGATAGAAATGAGACGTAACAGTACAATAAAAAGTGTGAGGGTCAAATTAATAACCAAAAAAGACCAGCGAAGGCCTGACAGCCTCCCGTCATATTACGAGACTTGCTGCCACGCCTATGACATATAGCGTGAGCTGTAGCCAACCTGCTTCTTAAGGCCTTGCTTCCTTTTCTGACTTTGCAGGAATCCGAGTTTCTACGGCTTCCACCCAGGCCATCTCAAAAACACAATGGCGAGAGCCAAGATGTGCACCAAAAGCAAAGCATATGTGATCAGATAGCTATTGAACATAAGAGATGGGTATTCAACTACAAAAAAAGCTCGAACCCTGCACTATTATTCATATACCCACCGCCAATACCCTCTTTGCAATATCACAATCAGGTATGCACATACAGCTGCAACCTATCATGCATCCCAACGTTCATCGCCGTCTTTGTCCTCTCTCTTTACGCTTTCATTCTTGCTCTCTGTTGACTTTGTCCCGTTTGATTCGCTATCGATGTCCGAATTCACCGATATCATCGAAGACTTCTCATTGCTTCATCAAGCGTCGTTGTGATAAAGGCAAGCACCCCGGCGCATACCGCTCACGAAGTTATAATCATCGTCATCATCATCGCGAGCTCGAAGGAGCTCCTTTGACCAGCCCTGAAACGGCTTCTTAAGCACCGACATAAACCCGTGCGATTTTTGGTTTTTCTGATGGGATTTCCCTCCAGACAGGGTGATGGAGGAGTTACGAGAGGATGATGGTGACGAAGTCGGCATTGACACGATATCTCGTGGTCTTGACGCAGCGGTAAAGATCCCGGACATGTTGGTTGGAAATTGAATAGTCGAACGATTGATAAAGCTTATAGCGAGTGATTGCTCGAACTGATGCTTTGGCTCAGACTACACCCTAGCACAGGGTACACTCTTGCCTATGTACTCACAGAATGAATGAGGTGGTCATTCCACCAGCCCAACAGCATTTACACCGAGCCATCGCCGAGCAACTTCAACAATGAATTACACACTGCAATATAATGCCAAGGCGAAAGCATACAAAAATGAGCGAAAAAAATAAAAATTGTTGCGTTGGTTGCTCGACTAGAGTTTTAATCGTCCTGGTTCTGCTGATTGGTTTGTGGTAAAAGGGAAATATTCGGAAACTCGGGGAGTGCTCGGCAAGTGGAGACTCGGACAAGCTCGGAAGAGGTACTAAACATGGTCATGTAACAATGAAACACTCCACTTGGGCAGTGACTGCATCAGTCCTTGAGATTAAAGGTAAGGATCGATTTGGCGTACTGAGCAGAGTGGGAGTACGTAGATTGTTATATGGGAAGCAAGTTCATCCATGGCTGAGAGATACCCAGCCTCCCAGTCTATTTGCAGACAAAAGTCACAGGAAGGTTGTGTAGCATTTAGGATATCCGAAGACAAAAAATCAGAAGTATGGGAACAAAGTCAGCAAGTCGAATGCTTTACAGGTAGTGCCGCATCTCAATCATATACCTCCATTTCCCAATATCCTCCATCTTATTCCGAATCCGCACATCTATACAATACATGTGCCACAATCTCTCCTTTTCATCATTTTTTATTTTGCCGCTCATATGCTGGCACGGGCAGTGTCGTTGTAGAATGCATGCGCTCAAAGACCAAGCATGCTCGTCCTCGGCCAATATTCTATCTACGTCAGTTCTGCGAGCTGTACCGCCATGCGTAACTGCTTTTGGTACAGACGGATTTCCGTTCTCATACAGCATAGCCTAGAAGCCGTGAAGCTGACGCCGCCTTGTTAAAAGTTCCTGCCTGGCGTCAGTTTGAAGGATGAAGTATTTCTGGCCCCTTATCCACATACCTTCGTTCATAAAAAATCTTTTAATCCTCCAAATTCATGCTTTCTACGTTTGCATCTTGAGGAGAAGGCACACCGAGGGCTCTGCAGCATGTCGGACATGTATTTTTGGATGAGAGGAAGTACCACAACGACAAGCTGGTGAGTCATGTTGTACCGGCGGTAGTGGGAGGGAGGATGACTTCAAAAGATGTTATAGTGCCTCAACAGTAGGGTATTATCAAAGGTGAGATTTTGTTGTAGAGATGATGTGACGGTTTGCGGTACAAGAAGAGGGGAGAAAGAAGCTAAACATTCCTTGGAAGATTTACAGCTAGTTGATCATGGATTGATAGATAAAACGCCATTTCTTTTAGGGAGACTAGGACTAATCTTGTGAAGAGGGGTTTTCATGGTATGTTTCGAGCGAGCCAGGATTCGAATACCCTCGATACCACACAAAACTGTTATCTTAAGCCGAGCAGACTACCCCTAGCACACAATTTTGTTGTATCTGTGGTAACGGTCCACGGGAAAGACGAACATAGTATTTCCTAGGTTCTCATTTCTCGTAACCTATGGATGATGGTATTCATCCCATTATAATGCAAACAACAGCCATTACAGAATGGAATCTCTCCTCAGCGCATATTTGTCCCCTCCATGGTCGTGTACTTCGTCAAACACCCCTTGATTACATCCGTATCCACATGCACGACAACAATATCGGCATGCCACTCCTTGAACAAAACCTCCGGTTTTTACGGCCATAGTGCTTCTCCTTCACCTGATCCCTGGAGGTATTTGATTAAAACGAGATCGCTCTCTCTCCTCGTGGGATCCAGACTCAAACTCTCCAGCCTCACTACAGTAGTTGATTCAAGTCCAATATGAGAGTATAAGCATTCTTTAAGCTGCATAAGATCAAGCTTACTTTAAATTGACTAGTGAGACTTGTTGATGGATGCCTTCAATAGTTTGAGGGAGTCCGAACCACTATCTGGCCATCATTTACCAGTCGTTTATTTATACGATTTGATCATCGTACATGAAACAAGGGTCATAGCACTTCATATCCTCGACAATCGACCGGTAGCTATATAATGCGATGATCTAGTAATACAAAGGTTAACGAATGTACTTCAGCAACTTGAGCGAACATAAATCATCAGAAAATCTATGTTCTGCTAGACCCAGCTGGGTAATCTAAAGATAACTCAGTTCAAAATCTTCACTTGTTACTGCCGGCCTAAAGCTAACTGTCCTCTTGGTACCTTCGATGCGAATTTTCCTCGGCTCTGTATGTTGGGCAGTGGAGTTTTCCGTGGTTGAGGTATTCAGGATCTACTGAATGTCTTCTCGGGGTTCTGTGATCTAAGTTGGGGGCTTAAGTTAGATACTGCTGCCGGACGGTGCTTATTCATAGTTCTCTGAATCGATCCTTCTTTATGTTGTAGACCTTATGTAGCAGGTTACTTTAAAGTACGATGTGTTAGTAATCATTGACGAACTACAAGAGTGCAAGTCAAGTTTCAAACTTTCTTAGCGTCCGTTCGACCAAGCAGCATGACACGCGTGAAGAACATTGAATATTTGACATAAATAGGCCAAGGACATTGACTAGTAGACATACCTAAAGGAACAAGTAGCATTACTATCTAGACTACATATCTGAGCTGAGACATTGTCACTATTTATCCCAATACCAACTTACACGCCTTGATATCACTCATTACTTTCGCAATGAGTGACACCACCACCTTTGAATTAACCCGGCGAGAATTCGAAATGCACCATGGTCGTTCCACATCCCCGAATAACTAAAGCCTCGTGATTAAGGAGTGTCTGCAACCCATATATGCCAAATGCAGCGCAGTCATTATACAGGTCATAAAAGGTAGTGTGTAAAGGAATGTAAAGGCTGAAGTGAAACCCAGGATAACAGTTCTATGCCAGAACAGCGAAGGCAACGGCGCCAGCGACGAAGACACCGAATGCCTTGTTGGAGTTTGCGGCACCAGTGTACTGCGGAGGAGCAGGCTTAGAAGCAGCCGGGCTGGACTTACTTGGGCTTGGCGCAGGCTTGCTTGGACTTGGTGTGGGAGTGGACGCTGGGTATGACCCAGCGGGAGGAGCTGGGGGAGGAGATGGCTTGCTGCTGGGACCGACGGGAGTGGACGCAGGAGGAGCTGGAGGAGGAGCTGGCTTGCTGCTGGGACCGACGGGAGTGGACGCAGGAGGAGCTGGGGGAGGAGCTGGCTTGCTGCTGGGTCCGACGGGGGTGGATACAGGAGGGGCTGGAGGGGGAGCTGGGTGAGTCTCAGCTGGGGGAGCCGGGGGAGGGGCTGGCTTGCTGCTGGGTCCGACGGGAGTGGACACAGGAGGAGCTGGGGGAGGAGATGGCTTGCTGCTGGGACCGACGGGAGTGGACGCAGGAGGTGCCGGGGGAGGAACTGGGTAGGTCTTAGCTGGAGGAGCCGGAGGAGCCGGGTGAGTCTCAGCTGGGGGAGCTGGGGGAGGAGCTGGCTTGCTGCTGGGACCGACGGGTGTGGATGCAGGAGGGGCTGGAGGAGCCGGGTGAGTCTCAGCTGGAGGAGCCGGCTTGCTGCTGGGACCGACGGGAGTGGACGCAGGAGGAGCTGGGGGAGGAGGAGCTGGCTTGCTGCTGGGACCGACGGGAGTGGACGCAGGAGGAGCTGGGGGAGGAGCTGGCTTGCTGCTGGGTCCAACGGGTGTGGATGCAGGAGGGGCTGGAGGAGGAGCCGGGTGGGTCTCAGCAGGAGGAGCTGGGGGAGGAGCCGGGTGAGTCTCAGCGGGAGGAGCTGGGGGAGGAGCTGGCTTGCTGCTGGGACCGACGGGAGTGGACGCAGGAGGTGCCGGGGGAGGAACTGGGTAGGTCTTAGCTGGAGGAGCCGGAGGAGCCGGGTGAGTCTCAGCTGGGGGAGCTGGGGGAGGAGCTGGCTTGCTGCTGGGACCGACGGGTGTGGATGCAGGAGGGGCTGGAGGAGCCGGGTGAGTCTCAGCTGGAGGAGCCGGCTTGCTGCTGGGACCGACGGGAGTGGACGCAGGAGGAGCTGGGGGAGGAGCTGGGTGGGTCTCAGCAGGAGGAGCTGGGGGAGGAGCCGGGTGAGTCTCAGCGGGAGGAGCTGGGGGAGGAGCTGGCTTGCTGCTGGGCCCGCCTGGCATGGATGCAGGAGTCGACTTGCTACTGGATCCAACGGGACTAGACTTGCATGGCACGCTCTCGGACGGCACAGGATAAATTGTAGTTGGGCTGGGAGGAGAAGGAGGTGTCTTGGATCCCAAGGGACAGGGGATGGTAGTATTGTAATAGACGGTGGTCACCTTTGGCGTCACGGGCCTACTGCTTGTCCCAGCAGGAGTCGACGCGGGAGGAGTTGACTCAGAGGATTCACTCCCAGAAGGCACAGAATACACTGTAGTTGGCTTGGGAGGAGTTGGAGGGGTCCTAGAACCTGAAGGACAAGGAATCGTAGTATTGTGGTAGATGGTGGTCACCTTTGGAGGCACGGGGGGGTAGTAGGTGGACGACTCTGAATTAGGGGTCGTTATAGGTTTGGGAGGGATAGGGTAGTAGCCAGTAGACTTGGGAGGTGGGGGAACCGGATAGTAGCCAGATGACTTGGGAGGAACCGGATAGTACTTCGATGAGCTGGAAGCAGAAGGGTAGTATTCTGAACTACTCTCAGTGTAGGGGGTACTAGTCTCCTTGGGAGGAACCGGATAGTAGCCAGTTGACTTGGGGGGAACCGGGTAGTAACCGGATGACTCGGAAGGAGCTGGGTAGTATGCAGAGGACTTGGGGGGAACTGGGTAGTACTTCGATGAGCTGGGACTAGGAGGGGAGTGCTTGCCACTCGATTTTGATTGAACCGGATAGTAGCCAGATGACTTGAGAGGAGCCGGAGAGTACTTCGATGAGCTGGAAGCAGAAGGGTAGTATTCTGAACTACTCTCAGTGTAGGGGGTACTAGTCTCCTTGGGAGGAACCGGGTAGTAGCCGGATGACTTGGAAGGAGCTGGGTAGTATGCAGAGGACTTGGGGGGAACTGGGTAGTACTTCGATGAGCTGGGGCCAGGAGGGGAATACTTGTCACTCGACTTTGGCTGAGGAACAGGGTAGTATCCGGATGACTCAGGAGCTGGGGTATATTCAGATGGCTCGGGAGCTGGGTAGTACTCAGATGGCTCGGGAGCTGGGTAGTACTCAGATGGCTCGGGAGCTGGGTAGTACTCAGATGGCTCGGGAGCTGAGTGGTACTCAGATGGCTCGGGAGCTGGGGTATATTCAGATGGCTCGGGAGCTGAGTGGTACTCAGATGGCTCGGGAGCTGGGGTATATTCAGATGGCTCGGGAGCTGAGTGGTATTCAGATGGCTCAGGAGCTGGATAGTATTCAGATGGCTCAGGAGCTGGATAGTATTCAGATGGCTCAGGAGCTGGGTAATACTCTGATGAGCTGGGACTAGGAGGGGAGTACTTCTCACTAGACTTGGGAGAGTACGAAGAGTAGTGTCCGTTCTCGTGAGTCGTAGGATACGGTGTATAACTTGTCTCACTCAATGAATTGTGAGAGACGGGATGGTACCACACGCTAGATGATTCAACATGGTAGTGCTTGTCATCGGACGAAGTGGGCTTTGTTTGGTATTTATCGTCTGAAGCTGCGTACGGTGTGTAGTGCTTGCCCTCCGAGGGAGTGGAAGTAGAAACGGGATGTTTCTGGTTATAGTCCTACTTTCGTTAGTATCTTATCTGCACATCTGAATTCAGTTAGGCGCTCACAGAGTTGGATGCAGAGTAGCCGTAATCATCCTTGTACTCCGCGAATGGGGCAGCGGTAGCTGCGCCCATTAGGGCCATCAACGTGGTTGTGACCTTCATCCTGTTTCCAGTGACGATTGGCCAAGTGCTGGAACGAGTGAAGCACGAGTGGTGGACGATAGTGAATGTGCAACCGTAACGAGCGAGTTGCAAGTGCGTCGGAACAGCCTTTATGGCGGACGAAGAGCAATGAGAGGTTGGGAGGGGAAGTTGATACTAATATGTATCTTCTGGGAGAGCCACCAAACACTTATCCAACCTTCTGGGTCCTTTAGCTCAATCCACGGTTCATGGTTGCACATATTAAGTTGGAGTGGAGAAGACTCCGACATCATGCCATGATAGTCCCTCGGGCTGTTGCTGTAGGCAACCTGCATCGTTTTCTTTCTTTGGCAAATTCCCGTAAGAGTGGAGCTTGTGGCAAGCTGGTGAGTGTTCTCTAGCTAGTAAAATGAAATCGCATTATTACCGATCTTACGATGAGACTGGTTAATCACCCTAGCAACTCGTTAGAGAAGCTCTTAACGAGACCAATGATTCAATTAGAAGTTGCGAACGTGCATTCAATTGTCATACTGATGCGTGCTGGGATAGAGTGAGATGTAAAACATCGAGTGCGCATCATTGTACAGGTTAGCAAGACTGATAAACTGCGTACATACTCCCCTCTGCTCTGTGGGTTGTACACTTGTCTCGTCGTAACCGTGTGCCCTAGGTTACTTTCGTGCCGTGGTTATCGATATTGATTCTGGTGGGGACGTTGAATTATGTTCCTTTCCTAAACTAGTGTGAGCCTTATCATCAAGCGCCTATATCGGAACTTTTGGTAGCCAAGCCATGATGTAATGTCTACCAGTATCAAAGACCGTTTTCTTGGCATACAGAAAGCGTTCGCTGCCGTTTTTGAACCGCCTGTTTTCTCCCGCTTTAGAAAGTTTGGTTTCTATCAATAGCTCGCCCCAACGATAAGGCCAATCTGGTAAGTTATTCTCCACGCCATGTTTGTTGAACTGTCTTTGATAGGTATTACACCCTAGCAGTATCACGAAAACTATTGATAGCAGGTCTGTCTAGAGCTTTATGATCTTTGTCAGGCTTTGTATCCGAAGTTTGTGAGGAATTTCTTTTTCAAACATAATGTACTTCTGCTGAGAGAATTCTTACGTTCTAGAGCTCAGAGTGCATACACGGGCTGGTTGGTTTTGCAATGGCGGTGCAGCAGCGTTGTTTGGATGCATGCAAGAAAGCCATCGGCTGAGGCGCAATACCTTGGACAACTCAGCCGACCGGCGGCAGACATCAATGTCGAAAGTTCGGGGAGGGTTTGCGCCATGCAGATATTGTCCAAAACTCCACTAAGAAGAGGCTGGTGATGAATATGACAGGCCCCTTAGAATGGTATACTGCAAAAAAAAACTCTCCATCCCTCCCCAAATTAAATCGTGAACCCGTTTGCAATCGCTTTGGAAGCGTCTTGTTACGCAAGTTTCGAACGTGCGTCGATACGCGGGTACTTGGTATTTCTGCGCGGGACCTGCAGAAGCGTCCGGCGCCGTTTTATCAGGTGGCTGATCTCACTCTTATCGTGTGAGTGTCCTCACGATGGAGTACAGTCGAGCTATTGTGCCATACAAACTTAAAACCTACACTTGTCGCTTTGGCTGCAATAGCTCCTCCCTGCACCTGCCAATCAGAGGCTATAAAATCATCGTCCAGGAAATTCGAAGGCTGGAAAACTTCAACAAAAACACTGGAATGGATGACTGAGCGGCAAGGTGGTTCATACCCCGCAGGCGTGGTGCGGGGGTGAGTTAATTTGCTCGTAAAAAATTTAGAAGTTCATAATATCCAGGTCGTCGTCATACCTAATACTGCATTTAAACACCTCATCAGCACTCTTATAAACAAATTCACAAATGTGTGGAGCAACTTGCCGAAATCACTAGTTAGACCATTCACACACTCACATAATCCAGACGCCGGTTGTTCACTGGATGTGACTGCATCTCCGCATGCCTTGTTCATACACGGTAGATTCTCCTGGAATTCTCCCATGGGAATTTTTTCCACATTGCTGCATAATGATGTAACGCCAGGCATAAATGTTGAAAGCGGCGCTTCAGTGTGTCCCCATTATCGGTAGCGTATGAATGTGCATGAGTCTGCTGGGTTTGTTTTGTCTTCAAAACTATAATCTGGATAAGACAGACGGACAACAGCAAGCTGTCCTTTGTCGACAGCACAGGGTAGGCCATGGGACAAACATAATCCCATACTGCAACTCCGCCATGCTCCTAATGAGGCCTGTGTTAAGATAAGAGTAGCGTCATAAAGCTTATTAGTCTTCGTCATCACTGTCAGTGAAGCCACCACCCCACCCCTCATCGTACTCCTCAGCTATCACTTGCAGTCCATTGCAGAGCGCCTCTCTTTCATCGACTGCTACTAAGCGCTTCACGATCTGCTCAACTGCGCGCACTTGCTCAGCGACAGCTGTGCTAGTAGTGAGCCCTGCGTAGACAGAAAGTTGCTCGGTACGCTCAGATCCCACGTTGAAAATAGACGGGAAACTATCCAGTAACGGAAATAGCAATGGCGCAGTGTATCTAAAAGCTGTTAGCACTCCTCACGTCTTATTCAATAGCTTACGGTGTACACCAAAATGCTGAGCAGTATTGCTGACCGCTAAATGGGAGAAGATGACATGGCCTTCTATTCCGTTGAGAGTAGAGCACCCCAATTCAAAATAGCATGCAACATACCTCTGCACTCCTGGTCCGTCACCAAATCTGTCCCGTGGATCGCGGCCTGCATCATCTGAGAGATTCCATACTCCACGACACGCTTCAGCTCTTGCGAAGATATGCTCCATCTTGCTGGCTTTATCAGACATGATTCTGTAGTCTTTAGAGAAAACATCAATGTCAAAACTGCTTAGCTGGGTTTCGTTGTTGTTCGTGTGTCTTGAAATTGTGGGTCGTACTTTCCCAGCTTTAACGGTCCCTTGCGATGGTTTTTCTGAAAGAATGCCGGGGCCGGCAATGCTCATCTCAAGCTTGGCTATCCTTCGTTTTCCAGTGCTGTTGATTGTATCCTCAATGTCTTGTAGAGTCCCATGTCTGCCATTCGAAGTTCTCAACCGAGATGAGATTGTCATGCTTTCTACACCTATGGCTTGCAAAGCACCGAGGTGCCATGCCGAAGTTATATCAAGGGATAAATAATCCGGAACTTTGGCTGGACGGTTGGAAACTGGTATGTACACCGAAGACTGTTCGGCAAAGGACTGGAGTGAACGCGACGAGTTCACAATCTGCTGCAGACGCTTCTCCTATACTTTGTTAGGGCTGGTACTTACATTGTATCAGAAGGGAAACTTGCTCGTGGTACTGATGTATTTGCACCTTGGTCACCTAGACCCCAGGTCCAGATGCTGAGTTTTCCATACTCATCTCTCAGCCGCTCAATCCAACCTGATGCCCATCCACCCCAAGCATCATCAACACCGGTCATGATCTGCAAGCCTTGAAGGCCATCACACTCTTCAACGAAAGGTCGTAGGTCTCTATCCACTAGATCCACTTCCCTTTCAAGTTTTCCGAAGAGTTCTATACCGACATCCCAATTTTCGAAAGGCATCAGCTTATCGTTTACATCAAACTCTGAGAGTTGAACAATCGACTTTGGATGATAATAGACTCGGTTGTAGTCAGACCAGTATTTCACGGTTGAGGTGCTTAGCTGAGGTGGTTCTAAGCCTGCCTCAAGATGCTGTTGATAGGTAGATTGCGGGATTGGTTGAGCTCGCTGCACGATAGGTTTAGATGGCCATACTCCAGTCTGGTCGAGTATGCTTCTATCATCCTCGGCTTCATATAGAGTGTTGATCTTTTTCATGCTTCCGAAGGCACCTTTGAGGTCGTAGATAACCACTCTTGGAGTGAACGTGTCGGAGCCGTCCGGAGCAATACCAGCTCTAAAATGGATATCATGGTTGACAGCCGATTCCGGTTCAGGCGGATAAGTAAAGTATGATTCCTGAGACCTAGTCAGTGACATAATCTTCAGGAAACTGTATAGCATTGACCAGCGGAACCGGTTGTCATTTAGTACAAGGTTGAAGTGGCCTCGTACACAACCATGGCGAAGTGAAATGAGTACACGGCCTCCCCACAAAGGTGCATCACGGTAGATCGAACATGAACTAGGTAAGTTCAGACAGATTTTATTCAAGGTTAGTGAAGTGAGACATGCGCAAGAACTCACCTGTGTGTTCCAAAAGTGAGTACCAAGATAATTACTCTGTGAACCGAACTGGAGGGTGACAATCTCGTGCATAGCGTCGATGAAGATTTGACCGAGGCTTAACGATTGGTAGCAATTCCGCAGCACTTTACCTGCGGCGGCAAGATGTATCGTGTACAGCTTGGAAGACCTATAAGACGTTGTGCATGTGGATGGACGTTGAGATGAAGTTCTAGTAATTTAGCAATTGCCCCACCTGCGAGCGCACGCTCATGACGCGCAGCTCCACAACTTCACAAATATGGCATGTAACCACGGCCAGCAGGCACATCCTTTCTGAGTGCAATGGAGGTAGTTCTATGTTATTACCATTTTTTATCCTTTAGCGTTCTGCTCACATGCTAAAAGGAATTAATATGCACGTCAATGACGCTTGTTTCCCTTCCTCACAGCGGTCTCTCCAAAACGTCCGGTGCACTGCAATGTCGACAGAACACTTCTTCACAATTACACACTAAAGTCATCCAATCCGTTCAAATATTATTGCATTGCCAACTGAGAAATTGGCTTCTCAGCCACAGATGTCGCCTTCTGGCTTCAGGACTGTCTCGTACATGACCACGACGAGCGATACGATCAACCATCTACAGTAATCTCTTAGCAGCTGTACAATGCTTCCTACTGAACAGTCCAATCTTATTCATCCTGAAATTTCAGGTCAGTACTAATAACCTCTTGGCATGCGTCCGGATACTTGACAGCCGTGTGTCTCAGGCAGATGCGCACGCCTCATGCGCCAGAACGTAGGACAGATGACAATTCACATAATATATAAGTCCGTAGCAAGCTGTGATAACTTCATTGCTCAAAATCCACGCTCTTTTCAGCTCACCCCTCTTTCGTTTCGTTGTTGAACAACGTCTGTAACGTTAATCGGATTTTGGTTAGATTTAACTATCCATAGTCTTTCCTTCTACAAGCGGTAAAAGTAGCCTTGTATAACAATGTCTACCAGAATTTTTACTTTTATTTTGCTCGCAGCTGGCCTCGCAGGTTAGTTGGCGCTGCACATCGGTTTCAAATATCATAACGCGGCTGACATATTCGACAGCATCCAAACCTATTACCAACCCATATACCATACAAGCACTTAAACATCGTCAGGAAGAGCCTGGTAAAGTTGATACCTCTCCCAACCCAAGTTTCGATGTAGCATCTTCCTTAGCTGTTCTCGAGTCCAAAGCCCAGCAGGAAGTTATTCAGATCAATCCTGATAGCTTCATTGTCGTAAACGTAGACATCGACCTACAAATCGATGGGACAGCTGAGAATGGTGGCAAACGCAATGGTGGCAAACAGAGCGAAGGCAATATCGATGCAGCTCGTAAGGATGAACTGGACATGGTTGCTCAACATCTTATGCTTCAACAAGTCAACCATGCCCTTGCTATCGACCAACAGGCCAACGCCGCGAGTAACGAGAGGGACAACGTCTTGCGTGCAATGGCGCTTATACAAAAAGAGCCTGATAAGAGTACTGTTGTCTTGGTGGTACAAGAGATTATAATTAGCATTGAACTCGAGGTGGAAGTTGACAGCAAAGAACGGGAGAGAAAGAAGGTGGATGCCAGGATGTATAAACAGGAGGCTATTGTAGCCAACCGTGGAAAGCAGAAAACCGAGACCGTCATGGGTAGGCAATATGCTCCTCTGTTATTTGGAAGTACTGACAGAGATTATAGTCTACGATCCCCATACCCTCATAGCCACAGACATTCCTGAAGCTACCGCTACTGGCATTGCGAACACAGACAAGCCTGCCAACAGCCCCGCTACTAAGACCATCGAAGCTGTTCTTTACAACGCTAGGCCAACACACACATCGATCGCGGAAGATCCAGCAGCTCCAATGCGTACCGCGCTAAAAGCTGCTCTTGAAGGCCGCCAGAAGGAAGAGGACCGGGCTAAGGATATCGAATTGAATATCGAGATTGCTGTCGAAATCAAAGTTGAAGTCGAGAGGGACAACGGGGGGCAAGCTGGCAAAATTGACTACAAGGATGAGGATGATAAGGGTATTAACAACGATCAAGAGCGCGAGAACAAACAGAAACTAAATGAAGCACAACGAATGGAGAAAGAGAAGCAGCAGCAGCAACAACAGCAGCAAAAAGAACAGGAAAAGCAGAGGGCAGAGCAGGAGAGACAGAAGGAAGAACAGGAGAGACAGAAAGGACAGGAGAGACAGAGGGCAGAACAAGAGAAACAGAAGGCAGAGCAGGAGAAACAGAAGGCAGAGCAGGAGATACAGA
The DNA here is from genome assembly GCA_026120165.1 of Leptosphaerulina australis. NCBI lineage: Eukaryota > Fungi > Ascomycota > Dothideomycetes > Pleosporales > Didymellaceae > Leptosphaerulina > Leptosphaerulina australis. Next base: position 148,096 of record JALRMI010000015.1, read on the forward strand.
AGGCTGAGAAAGGTATGGACCGCAAGGAAAAGAACGAACCACAGGTCGAAGCTGAGAAGTCCGAAGGTGAGCGAAAGGCCGATGGCGAGGACAATCGCGATAGATATGCCAATGAGCACTAAGAGAAGCGGATGGGATCGAGCTGGTGATTATGCAATAAGGCTGGGCCTGAAAGCTAAGAATGGGAGGTATCACATGAAAGCCTTGTAGGGGGATACGAAATGTTGTATCGTCGGTAGTGTAATAAATCTACACTGAACGAATTGGCAGCTGCCTATGGGACTAAAGAAGCTTGACTTATGCCAGACCAGGTCCGCATCTGCACTCTTGCTAAGCCCATACACAATGTGTAAATACGTTTCTTGAAAGAGTTCATTTAACTACAGTGGGGTGGCTTTTCATGTATGATTGAGATATGCTTGCAGCACAGCATTTATTCTGGCAGCCTCGCTTGATTGCCCGCTCATGTCTAATCCAATCCAACTGTGTGTGGCATGCCAGATGACATTAATTACGCTTGGCCTTTTTATCCTAGTCAATATGAGGTTCATTCGCCATTATTGTCTCATTCGCGTCCAAGTGTCTGAACATATCTCTCAATGCGTCTTGGATGCAGCCAACGTCAACTTGTGAGTGCTACACTCCTCAGCCAGTTTTGGCCACACGACACAATTTTCGAGGTTGATACTATTTCATTATCGTTTGAAGAATATCTTAGGTTCGAATGGACTGTTAGTCGTAGTTTGAGTTTCAGGTATGTACCTCTCGATTGATCGATGAGCTTAATATATGTTTCTACGGCCTGGGGTAAGCCTCTCAATCATTTACCATATGCTGCTTTGCCTTGTCATGAACATACAATGGGTTGATGGCGCATATACAGGGTGATGAGCAGCCCATTCGTCACTTTTGGCTTTCCATTGCGGGTTCTAGCTCTGGTGCTTTGAAGGGAGATGCGTGGCGCATTCTTGGTCATGCTTATCTGCAGACACTCTGGCCGGCCACGACACGTTCGGAATTTGTTGCTCATGCTGTCGCAGTATGCGATCCTGGCTTTCCCGTTGACTGCCTGCATCACTGGACATCTCAATGACTTCGCTAGTTCCAGCGATAAATTCGGTAAAAGTAGATTTGTCCGCATGCAACCCTCCGGCTTTTCTTTCGTTCTGTCCAGCTTGCGTGTTGTTGGATGTCGAATGAGTGGTATTTCGCGAGCTAGGTTGTGTGTTGGAAGAGCGCAGAGACTTTGTGATTGACCCTACGGTAGCGAACATACGTTTCAAAAGTGGGCGGAGAGTTGCAAGGCACCCTGCTATGATGCTTGCGCCGCATTCGATCGTGGACCAAATGGCAATATTAGTTGCATTCCAAAAGAAGTCGTCAATCTGGGTGAGACCATCCACGTACTGAAACCGGATCATAGAGCAGATGCAGGCGCTAGCGGCGAGGCAGAGAATGAATCCGGCAGAGATTTTCGATCTCCTATCCATATTCGAGTTCCAGAGGACTACAATTGGTAGTATGACAAACACAAGATCCGTAAGCGTGGAGAAGGTCGCTGTCAACCATTAGGTTAGCAAAGCAATCTACGTCATGGCGTAACATCTTGCCTCTTACCTGACTGGTAAGCCAAGAACCGGTCCAGGCCTCTCGAAGTGCATTTCTTCTGCAGCTGTTGCATAAGATACTTGTCGAGGTTTGGTCCGCAGCGGAAGATGCAGTAAAAAAATGAGGCAGCTGAAGAGAAGACGCTGACACCAATGGTTACATAAATGAGCATGATGTGCCACGAAGCGACAACAATACGTGCGAAGAAGATGCCGAGCGAAATCTTGATTATCATCATCGCGATAAGGTAGGTCACCTCACTCACAACAGCCCACTGTATCAGTCAGTTTTGTCATTCAGGGAGCATGAGTTACTCACCTTCGTAAGTTTTTGAAGTCCCTCAAAGCTTGTAACATGCGTGCCACCACCATTTGCTTCGATATACAGTTGCGAACCACAGTATACAGTAAATACCATCTGTGCTATTGTCAGCTCCGAATGGCTCTCAGACATGTATTAAGCATACACCAGCGAGTATCATAGTAGCGTCGTCCCAGCCGAAATTCGCGACCACCCACGTGCGAGTCCATATTCTGAGCAGAATAAAGAACCAAGCAAGTGCGAGGAATGCAATAGTAATCTTTTCTTGTTGCTTGCCCGCTTGGGTGAGTTCATCGATTCCGTGCACCATGTCCAAACTAACAGGCTTTGAACGCGAAGGCAGACGCCCGGTACTGTTAGCGAGAATGTTGTCCCAGACGACCTGAGGCGCAACAAGTGACAGAAGACGTGCAATGAATGGAGGTAAAATCGGGTATTTGGCGGAACAGCGAACGGTTGGTTCCATAACTACATATCAGACGCAGCTCGAGTATATGGATTATGTTCCACGACACCGGCCTTGAAGCCACGCTGGGAAAAGTAGATACACAAGGTGGGACGAAACTTTTCCGTCACGTTTATCAGTCCAAGCAAAAGAAAGGTCGCCAACTGAGCGGAGCCACAATTCGTGTAGATTCGGGATCCGCCTCTTGACTGAGAGTCGAAATTGTCAGTTTTGAATTCCATGCAGTGAGGCTTACAGTCTTCTTGTACGATACTTACCTACCCTGGGGAGCCGTCATTCTTCCCCGCGAACCACCCAGTTTGAGGGGTTTCTCTAGCTACATAAACTTCGGGTAGGATCGCGCCGTCAAGGGCCCATCAAAAGCAAATTCAGGCACCGGACAGGGCACCGGTTGGCACCATGTCATTTACAAAACGGGAACGGATAGATCTGGTGGCGTACTTTCGTTGGGGGCGCATAGGACTTGACAGCACTAATAGCGATTAGCGCCCTTGATTTGCATATTTGCTGCACTGAATTAGTGACACCTGAGATGCGGGTGAAGGAGGTGAGAAATGAGATGCAGGAAGGCACAAACCAAGCGAACCAATCTCGCTCGCACGGGCCAATTACCTTTTCAACAACCTCATATGGCACTAGACCAAACCTCCACATCTACAGTCAAAAAGCAGACAGCACACATCAGCAAAAGCCAATAAGAGTTGTGATTCAGGCGTAACTTAAAATTTGAGGAGCTCCAGAGCTGCAAAAGGTCTCACACTCCTACCTGCTGTTACCGCATTTTCCATCCAATCAATACCGTCATCAAAAGCGCCTTGTACGACAATTGCTGCGAGGATTGTCCGAACTAAATCATAGCGCCACGATATTGCAGTCCCGAAACGTGCCTGCCGACTGTCAACTCCAAGTGGCTTTTCATTGCGCCAGAACCAGCGGCTTGCATTGCTACTCAGCCATCTACTGGAAGCTTCATTTGTGGAATCTCTCTTTCTCCAGACCCTGGACCTCACGATTCGCGCTCCTGCAACTTAAACTGCCTATCCTTGCAGTTCCGGCTGCAATCTCTCAGTGTTTAGATACACTGATTACACTGTCTTCTCATCGAAAAGAGTAGATTGTGGTAGTACAGCCTTCTGCAAAAAAAAAAGCCAAGCATCAAATGCCACCTCCAGCAGAATTCTCCGGGAGCGAAGAAGATGTAGATGAAGAGGAGACAGACCCGGAAGAGGAAGATGCTGATGTCATGGGAGATGAAATGGTAGCAATAGAAGGCGAAGAGGACGTGGAAGAAGGGGATGGGCTCGGTAAGTCCTTCCTTGCTGGCTTCGTATAGTGGGACACACGATCCGCACATGTTCGAATGCTTGATTTAGAATCCTATCAGGGCTATACTACTGTGTTACATAGTGCTGCCTAGCTCACATGAGCGTCGAAGAGGTTGCACAAGTTAGCTTCTAGAAGCACGACTTGTGTTCGTGCCAGTGTTACTACTATACACAGCGGCGCCCCTTCGCTTGTAGCCCTCATTGACACCATTCGCAGCATCCCCAGGAGGGCTGGAAACCTCCTTTCCAAACCTTGATCCACCACCATCCTACCTGCGCGAAATCAGTACTCTCGCATCCTGGACAGTATCCTCCTCAAAGCCTGGTTGTTCGATACCTCAACTTCGACATCCATCCCCATCTCTCTTTTGGCAATCTGACGGCCCGCAACCGCACTACCTCAACATTCACTTCTTCAAACTGGTTCGCATTGTCGGCCTACGCCTTTATCTCGACTTCGAACAGGATGAATCCTACACGCCAACGCGCATCATCTTCCTCGCGGGCTCTGGGATGAACGATCTCCAAGAATGGGGGGAAATGCGTCTCGAATCGCCGCGGGGCTGGGTATGGGCCGACTTCTCTGGCGTGGGCGATGCTTCAGATGACGACTCAGCAGACGAAGACGACTCGGAAGATGATGAAGCTTTCCAAGCTCGCATGCTGTCTGGTATTAACCGTCCACGCAACCGCAGAACGGAGGAACACGCATCCAGTGATTCAGAGAACATGCCGCTCCCGCCTCAGAGACAGCGCGTTCCCTCCAACTTCCCCACACATCTCGAGACGCCGCAAGCCTTCGATGCGATCACCACACCTATCACCGCTCCGCAGCTGCCACAGCACCGTACACCCCAGTTCACGCCACAGTTCACACCCCAAAACCACCCCGAAACTCCAACGCTTTCCCGCCCAACACCTCGTCTGCCCTTCAGCAGTCTGAGTCCCAACCCCGCACCACCGCCTGCGCGCGCAGTGCACCGACCCAAGATGCCTGTGCTACGTGCGCATCTGGTGCAAATCAAGATCCTGGAGAACCATCAGAATGGGAAGGACACGCACTTGCGTGGATTACAGATCTTTGCTCGCAACGACAGGGGCGGCAGGAGTCCTGTGAGAGGAAGAAAGATGAGTACTAGCGATGAGGTGATGGGAGCTAATCTTGGCGAAGAAGCAATGACGAAAACGGGCAGGAGGGCGAGAGAGGAGGTGCTTGAGCTAGGGGGCTGGGATGAGGGGGTTAATATTCGTTGATTAGCAACAATAGATGTGGACGTTGAACAAGAGCATCATTATGAGCTCGTATTGTCAGCGTGGCATAGGATCACTTCAAACCTAGCATGAAGGGACGTGGGTATTGAAGATTAGCAATTTTGCATCGCTTCGCGCCCATATTCACCCTCCCTGCCCATTTGGCGTTTATATATATATATACAAGGATTGGAATGCCTCTAGTTAACACACCTCTATGCAGCGCCTACGCCATACATATTGGTTCACAAGAAGGAAACGGTATAAGCCTCAATAACACGTCTCGAAGCAGACATCAACCCTTCACAGCCTGTGTAATATTTTGAATTTGCCCTGAACTTATGGCATCGAATGCTATGCTTAGAACAGGCCCTTGCCCTCATTTTCGCCAAGGGTACGGTTTATGTCCTTTGGCTCCGGTTCCGGCTCAGTCTTGCGCTCCGGGTGATCCTCGTCGGACAAATCATTCAGATCGGCCTGACTTTGTGCTGCCTTGTTCTTGTTCTTGTTCCTGTTCCTCTTCTTCTTGGACGGCGTGCTCGCGACATCATTCGGTCCCTGTTCACGTTCGGTGTTCACTTCGTCTGCGTTCTGCTGTGCCCTCTCCTCAATCTTGTTGTTTGTTTCTTTAGTCTGTTGCTGGACCTTGTCCTTGGTCTCACTGGCCTTGTTAACGATATCCTTGGCAATGTTCTTTGCCTTTTCTGATGCAGACTGAGCGTCTTCGTTGATCTCCTGGAGGCGCTGGTTGACCTTGTCCTTGACATTCTTAACAAAGTCTGCGTTCGATGGGCTCAAACTGGAACGAGGGTTCTTAGCACTGCCGTTAACACCCTTGCGTCCGCGAATGGAACCTTGGTTTGTGTTGGCATCCTTGCCTTCCTCACTAATCAATTCGATTTCACGTTCGACGCCGTGGACGGCATCGCCCACCGCCTTCGAGATTGGAGTGTGCTTGGTCTGGTGTTTGGTTTTGGGGTTTGTGCGACGGAAGTAGGACTTGACGAAGAAACGCATGAAGAGACCGGTAAGTGGGGCGAGGTAGATCAGGTTGAGGTAAATGGCGAAAGCCTGTCCAGAAGTGTCAACGCAGGGAACGTGCTGGTACTCAGTGCGGTAGACGGTTCTTTCCACAGTGTGAGTGTGGTGGAGCAGGCGTTGAACCGGGTTTTCGGTGTGCACAGCGGACATGGTAGGAGCGTGCGGTTGCTGAGCAGGAATGAGAGAAGAGCCGGGTACGGGTATGTTCTCTGCAAGGCCCTCGTCGCCGGCTGCACGGTAGACAAGCTTCCACAGAAAAGCAAGAGCTGGTCCAGTTGCGGTGGGCAGGACTGCAGAAGCAGACTCGGTGACTGAGGAGACAGCAGAGGAGACAGCAGATGCAACGGAAGAAGGCTGTACGCTGGACGTGATCTGCTCAGCGATCTTGTGTGCAACCGAGACCGGAACAGTATAGGAGACGAAGAGATGGAGAGAAGCGAAGCCGGCGCCAACAAGGAATTGGGTAATCTGCATCGTGGTGAGCGTACGCTTGACGAAGTTCGGTACACGGTAGCCGAGCGCAGAAAGGGTGTAGTATGTGTACTGTGAGACAGTCAGTTGCTGTGTGCTTCCAGTCCAAGTGTGACCAGGATACATACCATCATGGCGTGGATACCAGAGTTAATCTGAACAAACATCCAGATAGGTGGGGACATGTAGCGCATACCAGCCCACATAGATAGCATGGCACCGGCATGGTGGTACTTCTGGAGAGTCGTGCTGCGCTTTCCCTTGATCAAAATAATAGCCGTATCAAGCACTTCATAGAACTTGGAGAGGTAGAACCACCAGCCCCAGAAAGCAAGGCCCTCATTCCATATCCTGCCAACATCCGTGGGGTCGGGGAGGCCATTGGGACCAAGGTGGATGTTGGCGTTCCTGCTCCCCCAAGTGTTTGTATCCGGGTTATATGTAACAGCGTCACCAAGGCCTCGTGGACCCTGGATCTTGCAGAGAGCGTCAACAGTGCCAACAAACGCATTGGGCTCTCTCCAGTTGGGGAACGATGCTTTCATGCCGTGGAACATAGCCACGCAGGTGACTGCAGAGTAGACGGCGAGGAAGACATTGTGACCGATAACAAATGCCTTGAACCAGCCGTGACTGGCGATCCTCCACGGCTTGTTGCCATGCTGGCGGTTGTACCAGTTAAGGTAGGTGACCGTAGCGGCGTAGACGGCGGCGATAGTTAAGGGTACCTTGGGGTCAAGCGCCTTCTCGAAAATGTCCTGGGGGATCTGGAATGGGTTTGCGAGTGTCGGTTCACCACTGTATGGGTTTGTGATAGGCGGCGGTGCAGCGTCAGGCGGTAGCTTCAGGACAGACCATGAAGGAACCTCCCCAGGGAAGAGAGAAGGGCCTGCGCCAGACATTGTGGCGTAGCTGCCTTTCTGTTTAACGAGTTGGAAATATTTGTAAAGCTTTGTGGATGCGTGTGCAGACAATTCGCGCCCGATGTCTTAGCGGTACAATGCGTAAAGATAGCAATTTGAAGTTGTTGCTGAAAGATTGTGCGAGGGTAGAGCTCTCGCGGTGACGTCGTTGGCACTAGAGGCACACGCGTTGGCAAAGAATGAGGAAGAAGGCGTCGAAATGGAAAGTTTTCCTGCAACCGAACACCCCCAATGGCCAACCGTTGACGCTAAGGTCGAACCACAACGGCTAGATTCAGAGAATTTGGACACACTGGGCGTTGCTGCAAGTTGTTGTGGTTTCTTGTTGGCACGCTTGTGCGTTCCTACCCGTCTTCAAGTTGATCTGAACAGCGGATGTGCGCAGATATACTCAGCCTTCAGGGGAACGATTCATGGGACCCTGCAGGATTGTGGCACTCGTCTTTCGGACTTCTGGCTAGATAGAGCAGGCGAAGACTGTTGGCAAACTTCTTGGAGATAGAAATTCCTCTCTTACGGCAGGCTAGCGGTGCAACAACAAATTTCAGCGAATCGTAGACATGACATCAACCGAGGCAGGACAGGCCCAGACGCACGATCTACAGACGCGACAGCTTGCCTTTTGCAAAGTCCTACTAAGCCTGTGGGCGCCAATGTTTTGCTGAGCAACAGCCTCGCAAGGCTAACAGAATTAGGGACCTTTCTGGAGAATTCTGTATCTTACGGTTGTGAGCAGTAATTCGAGCGATCCGCTCATGCAATCCGAGGGGAAAGTTTAGACAAGGATGTGTACCCTGGATTGTACACAGCACTTGGTACACATCTTGGCCCGTGACCAATATCAAGAGCAATCAACAGCAATAGTCATAATGTTGTAGAAGAAGACAGTTATTTTTTTTGTTTACTAAAGGACTAGAACTTAGGTTTACTACTCAGTGGAATTGGTGGTGGCTCCCCCGAGTTTGTGGAAGTTAACTCTGGCTTCTTAGCTGGCGGCGGCGGCGGTGTAGGCTTCTTCACTGCACCTCTTGGTACTGGCACTGAAGGTGCGGGTGATGTACTCGACCCTCCTGTCAAGCTGCTCACTTTGCCTGCAATACCATATTTTTGGTTTAGCCCACTTGCTGCCTGCCAGCCAGACGCTGCCTGTTCCCCATGTCGTTGTTGAAAATTGTTGGCTGTCGATGCCGCGCCTCTCAAGTCTGAAGCAGAGACCTTGGATGGATCGTTGCGAAGATTGCTGGCAGTCCTAAGAGCTGCTTGCTTGTCGGCCCACGACGTCCCTGTGCTTGGCGCTGTCTCTGCTAATGACGGTGTAGTCATTTTAGCGAATCTGTTCTGTAGTTCGCTCAGTTGCGCGCCATTGCTCGCTATAGCAGGCGAAGAGGCGGGCACCGTTGCCGATGAGCTGGATGTCTGGCGAGCTGGTGGAGGAGGTGGTGGTGCTATTGTGCGCTGGCGTGGAGGTACTGGTGGAGATGCATTTCGGCCAATGCCAAGTCCTGGTACCGATACGCCAGCCTGACCCAAACGGTTCATGGCTCCTTGATTCAGAGTATGAGCTGCTGGCTGTTGTATAGCTTCCCCATATGAAGGAGGAGCAGGCGGAGTGTGTTCATCAACATTTTCGGTTTGACGTGGGGGGAGTCTTGGGGGCAGGCCAGGAGGCTTTGCTCTCGATCCTGGTGCTGCAGGAGGTGTGGCAGTACCTGGTCTGAATGCAGGCGGTTTGGGCAGATGTGTAGTGCTCAGCCCTGTTGTGTCTGTCCTGTACGGCCCTTGTGGCTTTGACTCTTGTTCTGCTCTTCTCTGCGCTTCTTCCCTCTCCTGCAAGCGCTGTCTCGCCGAGCCTGGTGGTCCACCAGCGACCGATGAGGCTCCTGGAATTCGTTTTGGCGGCGGTGCAAAGGCTGAAGGGTCCTTCAAGCTCGACAACGGTGTAGACTGGTGTTCGCGAGCAGCCTCGGCATGAGCGTCTTTGCCTTGTGCCCTTCCTACCCATCCTTTCTGTGGTAGTTAATACTATGTCCATAAAGAACTTGAAAGACAACCCCCACCACTTGACCAAGTTTTGAGTCGCTTGTACCACCTGAGCCGCTTGCTTTGCTCTTCTCTGGATGCCAGCCGTTCTTTGCGAGGTTCTTAAAACGATCAGCCATGTTGGCACAGACGTCTGATGTTGAACATTGCGACGCATGGATACTGATTGATAGCGTGCCGCGGCCCAATGACGATCGCCAAGGATGATTCTACAACTACCATATTCACGGGTCAAGCCGACCGTGCCAAATAAATATATGTTGGAAACCGTCCCGAAGTCAGCACTCGTTAGAAACAGGTCTACATCGAGTACATTAAATAAAGCTCATCCACGTTTGGCATAGGTGCATTAATGGGGGCCATTAATTGAGCGTCAATGCCTCCACAGTGACAAGCTCAAAACAGACTCACCGCTGCTCCGTCACCCGTCGCACAGGAATGTGAGTAAGAGCTGCAATTATGGAGTACTTTGGTGTAAGCCGTCAGAGACTTACAACTGAGCATTGGGGTGCCGAAGACTAACTCTACCGATAAGAGAGACACAATGTTTCAAGTTCAAAGTGCAGTCTGCTTATTGGTGTCCCGTGATATCATCGTTACCCGGGACTGTGGTTAGATCGAGTAGCTGCAGATATGGAAGCACCTTGAGCCTGTTATGAACGAGTCTGCCTCCCGCTATAAGCCGCTAGTGTTTGTAAGAAAAGATCTGCAAAGCCTTTAGTCTGCCGTGCATGTTTCTATTTTGTCAGTGCATGTACTGTCGAGAAGCTACAGAGATATTGAAAGAGCATCATGTCGTGGAAGACACAAGAGCATTACCAGGCGTAGAGGATGCTCATTGTTGATACAAATGGTGCACCGACTAGTGCTAAAAATAGGGCCGTTCAAGCAATACAATCGGTTGCTGTTCCCCAACTCTCGGGCGAGGAGGCTGTGCCTACAGCAAACGTTCACCATCAGCCCAGCCCTTAGCCAACCACACGATCAGCCTCAACCGACATGTACTCGGACGTGACCCAATTGCCATATCATCTTGTGGCAGCTGCTACCGGCGTACTGGACATGCCTGCGCCTCTTTCAGCTGCCGTCCTTCTCAAAAGGACGTCCTTCGCACTCTCACTCTTTTTGCCAAGATTGTGCGTTAAATGTGCACCGCTGTCTTAACCATCATATTCTCATCATGCCCGCTTGATGGCGAACTTACTACGACTGCGTTAGTTCTCGCGTCATCAACTGCTGAATACCTAAAGTCTTAGTACCAAGAGGTGGTGTTTAAACTCCGTGAGCCGGCCCCGCATTCGCTGTCACTGGAGGATCAGCAACAAAGTCAAGCCTGCTCTCGGTGAAAGGTCAATTGCAGGCATTTCCGGCACTTTCAAAAACAGAGAAGCCTATCAGGTCGATCCGTGCCCCTCCTACTCAGCTTAAGTTCTGACACTGTACCGCGAGCCTTTCTCATACAAGGACGCCTCTCGTCAGTACACCTCCGCCCGATTTAACTAAACTCAGTCTACAATGGCGCTCCATTGGATTGGACGGGATGATGATAAGCACCGACCGACAGACAAAGATGATGAGGACGACGTTCCCGAGACTCCTTCTGCATCGTCTGTGAACAGTCTGCCCTCTACTTCATACCTTGAGCAGCTTGTGGAGGTACCCACTGATACAACTACTTCGGCGTATAGCTACAGGACTATGTCTCAAGGACCAGACAGGTCATACAGACAAGGAAGTCCGTACGCTACCAGGCCACAACCCGGACGTCCAAGGCCTACAGACGATTATCCTCCCAACTACGAATTTCCTCAAACCTCAACGCTAATTACGTCCACGTTGAAATCGGAGTATGGCGATGGAGGCTTCCAGGCCTCGACTGCAACGACGACGTCGATGTTGACACCGACTGGTGACTCTTCGCCTGCACCTACGGGTGAAACTCTTCCTGATTTGCAAAAGCATGGAGCAGACAATGGTTCCAATAAAACACCAATCTATGCCGCTGCTGGTGTTACTCCTGTAGTGATCATTGTAGTGGGATTTCTTGTATTTTGCTTTCTACGCAAACGGAAACGACAAAGGCAAGCAACTGCGTCCCATGTGCATATCGAAGAGATGAAGATGCAACCGAAACCGGCCGTGTTGCCTTACATAGCGCCACTTTCCCCACCACCAGCTGTTCTGCCTCAGTATTCCGCAACATCTCCACATTCTCCATCGTCTAGTCATCCTCCAACTGCGAGCTCGTCACAGCCTGTCATCCTGGGACCCATCCCATCCGGTAATAACGGTGCGTATTTGACAGGCATGGATACATCCGACCTTGTGTCGATGACTTCGACAAGCAACATCAGCAGAATGGGCACGATTGCGGATAGAGATCCTTTCGCGGACGGCAGAAGTCTAGAAGAAGCACCACCGCCATATCGACCAAGTAGTCTCCCCCCAGCAAGCCTCGCGTCTGCCTCGCGCAATAGCAGCATCCGAATAGCAGCACATCTGCAGGTAACTTCACGCACACATCTCACCGAGCGTTCGCCCTTTGACGATCCGGAAGACGACGAGGTCTCTGAACTCTCGGGGCCTACGCTGAGCAGGGCTACAGATGCCATGTCTGATATTTCGGATATTTCATATCAAGTTGACCCCACTGTCGGCAGGTCTCCATTCTGATGGGCGTTTTGAGCAAATTTACTTTCTCATCTTCATGTATATATTCGAGGGGTGTCGATCTCTCCACGTTAACGACTGTCCTACGACCATACGAAAGCATATGTATACGTGTAACGGTGTTGGTATTATTTTCAAGGAAAGCAGCTGGTGGAAGAGATGCGATATTCTTAGTTAGTCCCAATGAGACTTTATGACGAAATCAGGCGTTCTGGTTCCGAGGGCCGCATGCTTGGCTCGGCTGACATCGCAAAGTACGACGTGTCGAGAATACAGAGCAGATTGAAGACGTGAAGATTGCAAATCATTACCGAATCTTTGTTTCTTTTTGTTGAATCGTAAGCTAATAAGGGCGCCCTGAATACGCATCCCGGTGTACTGCACAATGCGCCCACCGTTGAGATGATATGAAAATCGCCCCTCCTGAACCAAGGGAGAGGGTGTACCTTGCATAAGAAATAGCGACATCTATCCGGTGCCGCTACAGTACCAAGGTACGATCATCTCACATGCCAGGGATGGGGTCAATAAGGCCAGAGCCGGTCCCGCCGTCGTCTCACGAGGTCCACTCGTGCACCGTTGTGCCAGCAACCAGCGACAGTGTTGTTTGTGATAGACTTTTAGGCGTTGCAAAACCGCTTGTGTACATTTATATCATGACGAAGTCATATCGTAGGATCTTCGATCACATGGGGCACGGTCTCGTACGCTTGGATGCGTGCAGTTAGGGGCCGAAGGTTAATTGTGGAAAATACCTGAAATTAGCAGCCTAGGATAGAGCATTTCTCCGCTGGGCAAATCATGCACACGGCAGTCAGCTCTAGCATATGTATTATCCAGGAACATGACGTGGAGGTCTTGCTCGCCAGGCTATATGACAGAACATACAACCGTCCAGGCTGGACATTGCTCATGGAGCGAGATTGGGCTTCGAGCTTGAGAGGTGGCCATCCCTCGGGAACTCCTATTCGCTAGGTTTTCATAATCACGAGGCCTGAAGGCCGGCTTAGGATTACAACTCAGGAGTTTGCAGGAGAGATCGGCTGTAGGGCAGCTTGACTGGTTCACGGGTGTTCTGGCAACGAATGTCGAACGGTTCCTTTCCAGGTTGCACTTAGCGTGGATGCAAATCTGGGCGGACCTCAGCGCGACCTGTCAATGATCCAACGCAATCGTTCCGCCACGCATCTTCTCAGCCATCATGTTCCGTGCCGTCTGCACTCTAGCACAGCGTGGTACCTTTGGCGCAGCCTCTTAATTCTCATTCGCTCTATTGGTCCGTGTTCATTGGCGGATGCCATTGCTCGCATGCTCATCAGTCAGGCGTGAATTGGCATCAGACCTTCTCCATGTCTCCCTGCCAATACCACCAATAATGAGCACTCCTTTACTATATTCCTACGAATATGCCCTCACCTTCCTGCGACTCGGCTCCTGATTGTTTATTGCCTGAACTTTAAGGCTCAGGAGACGTTCCTGTGTTGTTGCTCGTGGCTTATTGCTCGTTGCTCCGGGCCACGACCGGTACAAATCATTATTCAATCATTATCGCCAAATTGCAGCCATTCTTCTGTAACTTCACCTCGGCCCCACTGCTTCTTCGCCTATTAGCATTTGCAAGAAAACCTCAACATCGTTCCTCGCCAACGGTGTCCGAGCTTGCAATCGTGTCCGGCCTGCAGACCTCTCTTCTGCTGAAGCTGCTGTGACGCCCTTCTGAAGTACCTGCATCTACGGTATCACAGCACTGACACATCCCTGATCCAGCCTGAGTGAGCGTCACTCAAGGTATCACAGCTTCAACGCTCTATCCTGCTTGCGTCTGCACCAGACTGCCACCAGACTGCAGGAATTTTTTGCCAGAGCATCGCTGTCTTCAGCACCGCCGACCCTTTCGAACGCCTCGAACCTCGTCTCCGTCGACCGTCTGAAACAGTAGCTATATGGTCTTGTAGAGCAGGGACACTGTCACTGGGATTGCTATGAGTCTCGATCAGCATATGTTTGGGTACGGACCTTCCTTTCATCGGTTCGGGCTCTTGTGTATCCCCCTGCTGAAGATATGAGTTGTCTCCGAGATGCTGCTGGGTTGGTGTCACAACGGCTCATGATGAACGTCAAAAGCTGTCGATGCCTGTTCTGCCTGTTGGAATAGTGAGATTTGCCATACAATTGCCCAATTGTGGTTTGGTCTACGCCGAGGGGCAGGCAGCACCGCACGGGTGTCATCCAGAGCTCTGGGGCATCGACCCATCAGATCCCCCTCATGACTGCATTCCCACGACACTTGCTCTTAGCATTTGCGATACTTCTTCTTAGCCTTGACACCTTTATTTTCTTTTTTTTTTTTCAAGATTATATTTTCGAGATATTTGTTCGACCTGTTTCACACTTTACAACATTTCAGCGCTAACGTGGGTCCTGTGCTAGATCGACGGATTGGCATCTTCCCAGTCCTTCCTCCACACCCAAGTCGGTGACGTTTCCAGACTCGACACTCAAAACGCCAAAGACTGAGGGGTTTGCTCACCAAACCCACTTCCTCGACGCTTGGGCAACACCTCGAGTCAATGGGCAACACACCCCAGCACAGACACCCTCGTACTTACTGTCGACACCGAACGATCGGCCACTAAGCTCGTATGGTCAGAAAGTTCGCACGCCTGAGGATCCAGATTTCCATGTCAATCACTTCGCTCCTTCGAACCTTCCTCTGCCTCCGGTCGAAGCTCAGCGAAGGTTGTCGTCATCGCCGGACCCTAGCTTATTGAAGAGGGTTGGGCTCGACCAGGGAGGCCAACGACCATTGCCTCGTCCCGTCAAGATGGACTTCTCACAGATGCAGACGCCACCTCCGACAAGAGATGCTACGTCGAGAGGCGATCTTCAGCAGAGCGCAGGCAGCCAGAACGCGACACCAGCAACGGTAATACGAAGGACACCCCTTCAGCAGGTACCAACATCGGGTGGCGTGTTCGACCATATCCAGTTTGGTTATACAGACGTACCGTTTTCACCTAGTATGATGCCCTTTGCCAACGCTGGGCCAATGACAGCACCATCCATGTCCCAGCTAAGTCTTTTCTGGGACTCGAATGATCCCAGTCAGATGGACGTAGACGTACCTGCAGCATTAGACCCGTTCGGCCCTACACCCAACAAGTTCCAAGGCAGTCTGGGTTGGCAAACTTTCCATACTCCAGTTGTTGAGCAAATGCAGGCTCAGTTCCAGTCACATCAAAGCATGTCATCTGCAGGACACATTGCATCTGTTGGTACAAGCACAACAGGAGAAGTTCGGACCTCAAGACCAAACTCTTTCATATCCACCCCTGCTGGCGTCGACCCGAGTATGCTCTTCAGCTTCACAAACTCTGATGAAATGGCTGCCTCGTTTGGGAGCATACCTCAGCAGGCCACCTTCGAACCGAGCAGACAGCCATATGAGACTCAGATGCTAGACTTAAAACGCGAGAAGGAGAAAGCCAAGAAGTCTAGGAGTCTGCATTCCCGTAGCAACACCAACTCGTCCTCTGGTTCTATAGAAGACATCAGGCCTACTCTACAGCGTAGTAACACTGATAGTGGTTTTCGAAGAAGTCGACCAGTAACCTCAGAGCGAAGGTCGTCAGCAGACACTAGTGCAGCCCATCACATCCCACGAAGGCTGTCGCCACTGAAACGTGCGAACAGTGGCGCCCTCAAAGTCATCCCTGAAATGATTCGAAGGCCTCGCACACGATTGATCATTGATGGGACAGGTCGCGCCCGCACGGAGACTGTACCAGCTGAAGAGGATGAGTTGACGCCCAGAAATATGCGAAGAACTTCCCAGACGTCCATAAGGCATCAATATCCAGCGTTATGGGAGGAGGATGACACTGAATCAGATTCAGACGGATCACAACCTATCTTGAGCCGCAACACCTCATTTAGCATGCCACAACCGCAACACCGTGTTTCGAAATATGCTAGGATCGAGAGCACCGACCTATCAAGGGCGAAATCTTTCAAGATGAGCCGGCCTACCTCAAGAACCACTTCGAGTGCTTTTGCAGGCGCTCTTGATAAGACGTCTTTTGATTCCGTGCGGACTGTGAGGCCGCTCGGCCAAAACTCTTCACACAGAGTCAATATGGTCGAGATTCCCACCACATCATCGTTCAACAACCAGGCAAGCAGTCGTGGTCTGATGCCCGACTCGCCAGGTGACGCTTTGGGTGCTCTGAAGAAGGTGGTTGGTAGCCGGCAGGAGCGCATTGGTAAGCCCTAAAGATCGCGCATACATGTGCAAGACTGATTTTGGTAGAGCGTGCTTCTCGAAACACTCTACAAGCACACAATCAATGCTGGGTACAACCATCCGCCGACTTCGCCAACGCTAATGCACCGCACGTCCACGGCCAATATGACCCTTTTACCAACTCTTTCAATGGCTCACCCAGCACCGAAGGGCTGACGACGCCATCAACAGACCGCAGTAGCCTTTCGGCTGATAGCACACGATGTGTTTGCCATGGCGTAGACGAGGGTCAACCAATGGTGCAGTGTGAAAGCTGCAATAAATGGCTGCATATGGGTTGTCTTGGGCTGAAACCAAGCACCCTACCTCCTGTCTATGTATGCGTCTTCTGCACTGGCCAGACACCTCTTGTGAGAGGAGGACGCATCAGAGGTCCCGTACCTTTCGACTCTCCACTTACACACAAATCCCTCTTTCGTCGATAAACGAACCTAACACGTACCGCACGACAATGTGACCACACGCACGCCCTTTCTGGTCCTTAACAACTATACACAGCTTCTTGACTGAGTCATGTTCCGCTTCGATACCCAGATACAACCCAGCCACAAGACAACAATTATCGTTATAAGATTTGCATATCCGGAGTTTACAGCATTTTCAGTTTCCCTGTGTTCTGCATAAATCAATAATACAGCCCCGAAGGAGCGAAGCATCGAAGAGTATATGTCAGCATACTGCATCGTTTATTTCGCATATCACGCCCACCTGGATTCTCGCGTTGCTGTCCATCTTTTCAGAGCACTATTTATTCGTACGCGCAACGATTATTTACTGTGCACTTCATGCTCCGCCGGCCGGAGCCTTTAGCCATATTCACATACTCCCTTTCAACGTTCGGAGACCTGTCAGGCATTGTTACCAGCATGATTATCTCGGTTTTTGAATAAAAAGCTGCAACGGATGAGGACCATGGCTTGATGAATCCCTCGTGTTTTCTTATAATACTGAGAGTGAAACCCGCGATCAAAAAAATTCAGTTGACGGCTGTGCATGAAAAGAGGAGTGCTTGCATTACTAGACAATCTATCTCTTTATACACGCACTGCGTATCGTAATCCACATATGTTGTGATCCTGAATTGCCCTACTTATCTATCTTCGTGACCTAAATGCAAGCTATTCTCGAAAGCTCATGCTTTTACCATGGCTGCAAAATCGTCCGTGTATAACTTATAGGTTCAGTCTCGCATTAAGTTTCATTGACATTCAGGGTCTCTGGTGGCATGAGATCTCGTGAGCACCTAGACATCACTTGGATAAATCTTAGCTTATAACACGCGTGCCCAAGCTGTACCAGAAACACTAGTTTCCTTTGTCCCAATATTAGATTGCTATAATGGCCGCTATTACAGCTTTGATGCTACGCCGGCAAACAGTCTCTCGGTTCCACTTCGGCTACAAAGGTACTGTTGCTTGCAGTAGCGCGATACATGTTACCCCTCGCCGTCCATTTTCCTGCCCCACACCAAATACCTTCATACTTCCTCAACGTCACCACAGATCATATACAATGGCTGCTAAGGGAAACTACGAATTGCTCTGCCTCGAGAATCCTCTCCTGGATATCCAAGGTGTTGGGTAAGTCAATTGCTTTCATTCGAGATGTAGGAGGACGCTGCATCTGGGGTTGAGTACCGCTATGGAACTTTTTAACATCAACACAGTGACGAGAAGCTCCTTGAGAAGTACGGTCTCAAGGCCAACGATGCAATCCTTGCCGATCCTGAGAAGCATATGGGTCTCTATGAGGACCTGATCCAAAACTACAAGGCCGTCCTCATTGCTGGAGGCGCTGCGCAGAATACTGCCCGTGGTGCCCAGTACATTCTACCCTCCGAATCAGTCCTCTACATCGGCTGTGTTGGTAAGGACAAGTACGGCGAGACCCTTGAGAACATTTGTAAGGAGGCTGGTGTCAAGACTGAGTATCTTTACGATGAGAAGACCCCCACTGGTCGCTGTGGTGTCGTCATCACTGGTCACAACCGCTCGCTCTGCACAGACCTTGCTGCTGCCAACAACTACAAGGTCGAGCATTTGAAGCAGGAGCACATCTGGAAGCAGGTTGAGAACGCCAAGGTTTACTACGTTGGTGGCTTCCATTTGACTGTCTGCGTGCCTGCTATCAAGGCCTTGGCTGAGGAGGCTGCTGCTAAGAACAAGGTAACCTATAGTTTAGTATTTCGTGGATGGCTGTCTCAAGCTGATGTTGCCTAGCCTTTCATTCTTAACCTGTCTGCTCCTTTCATTGCGCAGTTCTTCAAGGACCCCCTCGACGAGGTCCTCCCTTATGTCGATATCCTCATTGGTAATGAGACTGAGGCAGCCGCATTCGCTGAGTCGCACGACATCGAGTCCAAGGACATCAAGAAAATCGCCGAGGCCATCGCCAACGGCCCCAAGAAGAACACCCAGAGACCCAGGACTGTTGTCTTCACACAGGGTACCGACCCGACAATCGCTGTCACAGCGCAGGGAGATGGCAAGTTCGATATCAAGGAGGTCCCAGTCCACGCCATCAGCGAGGAAAAGATCAACGATACTAATGGTGCTGGGTACGTCTCATTCCCGTCATTTGTATACTACTTACCATGCTAATGCCACCCTAGTGACGCTTTCGCCGGTGGGTTTGTTGCAGGTATTGTCCAGGGCAAGTCCCTCGAGAAGGCCATCGATATGGGCCAGTGGCTTGCAAAGCTCTCTATCCAGGAACTTGGTCCCTCATACCCCCAGCCCAAGCAGACATACTCTAGCTAAGCGCCACAATCCACAGTGTTTGAGCGCGAATGCTCGTGTATTTCAACAATCTGCGAGAGCATGCATCATAACATGAGCATGCGGATCGAGCCCTGCTTGGCTTCCGAGCAAGGCTGGAAAAAAAGTCCAAGCGTACATTTTGGCGTCTGGTGGAACGGGTCAGGCACTTCAACAGCCATAACATATATACCCAAGTTAGCATTCAAGTGATACTTGAATAAAAATAAGTGAACTACCGCAAAAGACTTCCCCGTGCTCGCTGTAACGTGGTTCACCACCGAGCGGCGCAACCCCACCGAGCGGCGCGGCTCAAAACTCACCAAAATCACGATTTTTTGCAACAGAATAACTCAACACTAGA